>JABVXW010000227.1:0-88186 GCA_013365375.1 Litomosoides brasiliensis | reverse complement strand
ATAATAATAAATAATAATAATAATAATAATAATAATAATAAATAATAATAAATAATAATAAATAATAATAAATAATAATAAATAATAATAAATAATAATAAATAACAATAAATAATAATAAATAATAATAAATAATAATAAATAATAATAAATAATAATAAATAATAATAAATAGTAATAAATAATAATAAATAATAATAATAATAATTAATAAAGCAAAGGTGGAGGATAATGAAATAAAACACAAGTACGACTGTTTTAAAACAGTTACTCCAAAGTTACAAAGGTTTTAAATTCGTTCATAAAAATGTACGATTGAGTTTCACTCATAATGTTCTGACGATTGACACTCGTAGGTAAGTATTGCTAGCATACTGTGATAGCAACAAATAAGAAATTAACTTTTATAGGCGTGCAGTGTACTGCAACTTTTGATGAAAAATTCAAATCCAAAAATTTTCACTTCGTTCTACATTATTATTTAATACTTAACAAATTAAATAAATAATATCAAACAAAAAAAAAAGTAATTTTCGCTTTTTTTTTGATATTGCATTAATAAACATTTGTTGCGAATTGATCAAAGTTAAATTAGAAAATTATTAGTTAAATTTTTTTCTTGTTAAATAGCTAACCTTTACAGCAGCAATAATAACATTTGCATCAATTTTTGCCAATTCACTTCTTACATTTTGTTTTCGATTTAATTTCATAAGTAATTTTTGCACTTCTAAAATGACAACATATCGCAAAACAAAAAAAATTGACGATAAATTAAAAAGATTTTAATTAAAATTTGCTAAAATATTTTTGGCTTTCCGTAGAAAAGAAAATGTAAAATGTTAAAAATTAAAATGTCATTAATAATTAAAGGCATCATAAATCGCAATTAGTTATGATGAAGTGAATTTGCTGACATTTCCATCTTCATCAACGGTTTACAATTTTTTCTTCAAAATTTTCTTCCTTAAAAGTTCGTTTTTTTTTTCAGATGAATTGAAATTAACCGGGTGCGTAAGTGTATCGTACTCCAAAGCGTCTTCTCATTTTCGGATCAATTTTTAGATCACAAATCATAGCCAAAAAATACTAAAAAAAATTTCTTAAATGATAAAAGAAAAAAAAGCGAATATAGCATAGAGTGAATTGATAAAATAATAAATTTAGACGAATAGCTCATCGTTTATCACGCAGTAAATGTTACTACACTTTAACGTAAATGTTGAATCACGTAATTGATCTACGTAATGAACTCCTCCACAATATTTAACATTTATAAATCATTCGTTAATGTTTAAATGGTTTGTGATTTTTCTTATTTTTCTTTCTTCACTTAAAAACAATTCAAACAAACTTCAATAGTTGGTTGAGCGGTAAATTTATTAGGCAATATTTTATGATAAGCTTGTAGCTTAGTTATCACAAAACATTTCCCTTTATCAGATCCATTATTGCTATTATCACTGGTAGAACAATCAAGAACAGTTGCATTATGTTCAAGCATAAGTTGCATTGATGAAGTTAATCTTCCACCCTGTAATGTATAATTTAAATTCAAAATTTACAGTTTAAATAATAGTTACCTTTTTTTTAAGTTTAAAAAATAATTTGAAGAACAACAATAACAAAAAAACGGCAATGGTTAAAATTTTTCTTGCATATAAAATTATAAAATTTCATTTTTTTTTTGTTAATTTCCTTCAACTTTTATTGATATTAAAATTAATGGATTGCGCAAAATTTTTAAAAGTTTAAAAATTATTCACATTCAAGTTAAATGTTACATTATGAACATCTTAACATCTAAATAAAATGACAAAACTTACTTCTACACTTTATCCTAGTAATTTCAACAGCTAGAAGCTTCGTCTAATTTTAGGACAAAATGATATCAAATAGCATTTCATATAAATTTATTGCAAAAAACAGAAAAACAAAAAATATACAAAAATTATCCAAATAAAAATTTAAAATTTCAAAATTTCTTCATTAGTACTCACAAAAATTACAATTTCAACGTCAAATTTTTAACAGAAATTTTAGAAAAAAAAAGAATTCCATAGTATTTTGGAAAAAATTTCATTTTTTTTTTCCAAATTTTGGAAATTTTTCTATTTAGATTTTCATTGCAATGCAAATCTTTTTTACTTTGAAAGATTTTAAAATCCTCGCTGAACTGTGAGAAAGTGATAGATTTTGCTGTTTGCCTAATTGTGCATGGAATCAGAAAATGAAGAGAAATCTTCACATATTTCAAAAATTATCATTTAAGAAATAAAATTTAAAATTTAACAATAAGCGAAAAAATTCTTGAGGAAAAGAAAGGAGAAAAATATGCATATTTCGATTAGCCAACCGCTGTTTAAATAATAACACGGGTTTTGTAATTGTTATAACCTTTGCAAATATGACATTCATAATTTTAATAAGCGTAATTGATAATGATCGGTAAGAGGTAATTTTCACCTGAATTATATTAAAAAGAAAATTGGAAAGACAGTAATTACCTGTACTTTAGGCCGCATTCTTTCTTTTTCTCCTTGAAAATTTGCTCGAGAAACAATTACACTATCGTTCCACGTCTTTGTTTAATTTATCCGACGTTTTTACAAATTAACAAAATTTGCTTGCTATGAAATTTTAGCGCAATCAAATTTTTGATGGCATAACAAAATTTTCAAATTAAGAAATCGTAATTAGAAAATGAAATGATAATGATGACTTTCTTGCTAGCTATTTTAGAAAATTAATTAAAATTAACAAAAAAAAAGTGAAATTTAAATGACTAACAAATGTCAAAATAGAAATAATAGAGTGATAAGTGGAGGTAATAATGATAATAGAAATCATTATGTTATTGAAGTAGCAACAATGTTGTAGTAATTATAATTAAAGAAAGTGAAAAGAAAAACGAAAAGTGAACAATTTAATGAGTTTAACTCCTAAAAAAAATTTTATAAAAATTAAACATAAATTTTAGTGGGAAAATTAGCACCAAACAATGAATACCTATTATATTACACCTTCTTACGACAAATGCTCCGATCCGACGACCGACCGATTAGTGTCATTTATTCGATCGGCGACTGCAATAGTGGTAGTAATTGTAGTGATAGTGGCACTATCTGCAGTAATGAGAACAATAATTAACTAACATTTCTAAATTATCAACCATCATAGCAGTAATTATTGCCACCCATATATATTACTATTGTTCAGTGAAATTTCATAATCTTAATTTATCATTAATTAATTCTATAAAATTAATGAATTCCAGTTTAATATAACTAATGGCAATCTTTTACGCCTACTTATCACCACAATCAAATTATCACCAATGTTCCACACTGCAACATTAATTAAACTCAATCCACTTATTTTCAGATAAATGAAAATAAAAGTGTAAATCCATCAATCTACAGGAGTCCTTTCATTGTCATTAAAATAAAAACAGAAAAAAAAAACAATTGGTAAGTGAAATGAAACGAAAGAAAATGAATGTATCAGAGCAATGTCAATTTTTTTTTCTTCACTTAAAATACTTTAAATTTAAATTAGAAGTGAAAAGCAATAACCGATCATATAAACGCATTGTCTACATGCTGCAGTCTATTGTTATAAATTTAAAAATTAGAATAACATACATGAAGTGCTGAATGAAGTGAAAATTTGAATGACAGATTGACGAAAGTAAAATAAGTCGAAATGACAAAAATAAAATACAATTCTAACAAAAGCAAAAAAAAAAGAAATATCTCAGACAACTGTCCTGATATTGCCGTTTGTGATCATTTTCCCATTTAAATTTTTTAATATTACTGCTTAGTGTTGCAGGTGGTCAAAGTACAAGTGAATTGGCAGCTTCTTAAAGTTTATTTCGATCAAAATCTGAAGGCGGCGCATATGTTTGATTCCCTTTGTTGAGATAAATGATAAGACTGTTTAATCAAAAAAGAGAAACCGTTTGTGTTTGTTTACTTTAAGAATTACTTGTACTTGTACTCAATTAGGAAACACTCGATATGCAATACATGTATGGACTACTCAAAGTAATTACCAAGTCCAAGTTGATATACAATAATGCTGAATTAGTTTTGACAAATCATTGTGTCATTTAAATTAATAATACATTTGCGTCATTTACCACGTATATTAAATGTAATATTTATTGTTAGTTCTCCATGTTAGGCGAGTAACAATACGAGCTGAAAGCTAAAACTTACGTATTTACCAAGTATTTAACCAAAGCTTCTGTCAATGTATTATCTATAGGATTGGAAAGTTGAATTTTGTACAACAGTATAACTGCAATGAGCAGCATCGTTTATTTCAGTATCGAACATTCAAATCAGGAGAAATAATAGGTAACATCTGCATCGATACATTACATTTAATCGATCCTACTTCTTCCATTTAAATACACCCTTTTTCGGTAGGATGATATTATTGAAAGTTTATCAGGTTTAATGCAAATCATTAGTAATATTGTAGGTATAATGCTCAAAAATTTTAGAAAAACATTCAAAGTATCCAAAATTAAGGATAAGTTTTTCTGATGAATTAGATGAAAAAGAGCTATATCGATTTATCAATCTAATTCTCACGAAATCCATTTCCTGAGTGTAAATCAATCTATGACAATTCAATTGAGAATCAAATATCATTAAGGTAATTCACAAGGGAAAAATAAAGGTTCCCCGTACAATCGTATAATAAATCATATCATTCAATGTATCTGGAAAAGAAATGATCAAATGTTAAGGTTATATCACTGAAATAATTTCGAAAAGAAAAACGTACATGAAATTAAATTTACTCATATACATATCAATTCAAAAACCATGAATTTTGCAATTTTCCTCCTTAACAATACCAACTCTGCATAGGAAGTCTTTAATGTGCTGTCTTTGATCACCAGTAAGCTGAATTACTTCACCGTACTCCGGATGATCTACTGTAGTTCCGTTACAGTTGTACTCCTGAAAATTTTCTCATTGAATCCCAAAAAACTTGTATGAAAGAAATGTTATATTTTTCCACGCATACTACACTTTTTTGATTATACTGCATGTTCTCATTCTTGCGGCAAATCAACTGTAATCCATTTAATCAAATTAGTATATTTTTTAAAGTTAAACTGCGTTTTAATGAATTAATAGTTCAGAAAGTTTAACAGTCAAAAAACATTTATGACTCTAACTGAAAGCATATATCTACTGTACACGCTCCCACAATAAAAAAAATTACTGAAAAATTTCCGAAAATTTCACACAGATATGAAAGAGAATTTTATGGTTTTAATATTTATTACAAAGCTATATGACAAAACAATTTAGACAGTGTATGAACAATTTATTATTACTCGAGGTTGTAACAAAAGAACAACCACTCACATTTACGCCCTCCTAATCAAGAAATGATTCATAATTTTGGAGGATTGAAGAAAAAAGCACATGACAATTTGAAAGTCCCAACCAGTATTTGTTATTGCAGAAAGTAGCATTTTATGTCCTATGAAACATCCCAATTTCGCGGAACCACCATATAGTTGCAATTGGTAATCATTAAAAATGCATAATTATGATTACTTGGACAGGTTAAAGAAATGATAAAAGGATCCTATTGGTATCGAAAGCACAATAAATAAAGGATTTCACTTCAAATTATCAACAGCGGACACTGTCCGAAATTGGAAATCAGAAAGATAATAATTTAAATTTGAATCTCCTAGTAAGAGCTAAGGAAAGTAATAAAAATAGCTAATGAAAATAGAAGCTGACAACTAAACAAGCAAGGATGAGTAACACATGTCAAAAACCACATTAATTTAAAATGTCAACTGTAAATTATTTTAAAAGTATTCAATGAATTCATAAAAATGAGATATCTGGCAGCAACATGTTTGATCCAACGTCCAAACACTATCGACAAAGAACTATGATATAGTGATCTTGACGAGCGGAAGACAGGAAGTGAGCATGGAATAAATGAGCACAAATTCTGAAACCCAATGAAATGACTGAATACTGAACCTCTCGGTAGGTTTTCTCATAGAATACGAGATAGTCAGCTTTTTTCAATAAATCAAGATTCGCATCAATCCAGAAATTTGGATCATCATAAAAATGATCCGCTTGAACCACAAAATCTGGAAGATGGGGAAAACTGGGTGAACAATCAAGTGCTGTTATCGTTACATTCAAACCATGATAGTAGCTATACTGTGGTAAGGAAAAACAAGGCATCAAATGAACCAATTCAAAATGTTGCCCCTTTGAAAAACGTAATTTCGCATCTTCGACAATCCAATACGTTGTCGAAAGGGGACCAATCTGATGAAATAAACCGAAGTATCCTGCCAAAGATACATTGACGAGAAACAATAATCGAATCCAGAAAATATGACACTTTGGCATTATATGCGATAGCCTACTATGGAAAAAAATACCAGCGAAAAGGCACAAGAAAGGTATAATAGGCAACAAAAATCGGTGTTCCTTATGGGCAATCAAGCTATGAACTGTGATATACAGTGCAGGAACGGAGAAGAAGATGAATGGAATGGAACGGTTTCGTAATGCAATAATTATACCCAAGAATATTGGGATCAAGTGTACTGTCAGGACAGCAGGTAAACCTTGGGATATAAACCAATGCCAAGGATGTGATCCAAAATGACCACTTCCACCTTCTAAAACATTGAAACGAATGAAATTCCATGCTGTGAACGTCAGTTTTCCATAAGCCGTAGAATCCAAAATAGTTACCAATAATAGTACTGGAAGGCATGATGACAGACATGTACACAATATTTCTATTAATGAATCAGATCGCCAAAGATGCCACAAACCAAAAGGAATCCAAATTAGAATGGCAGTAGGCCGGATAAGAATGGTTAGGAAACCAATAGACATGTAAGGCCAATAGGATTGTTTCCGATCAGCCTTTGATAATGGGTACCATTGAAGGGAGAACAACGTCAATATCGTTTCTAATGTGTTTGAAAGAGTACGCGGAGCACAATACCACACAAACCAGCATGATAAATAGCTTAAAAATGCATATTTTGCTCCATCAGGTGATAGAATGCGTTTAGCAAATTTATAATAACAGTAATCAGAAAATGCAAATAATATTGCATGTAACAAACGAGGAGCTTGGATAATAAATAGATTGGAATCAATGGTGCACATATGACCCATGAAGTACAGCATCGCGATAATAAATGGATGTAAGACACAACGAAGTGAAGCCATCCATTCCCAGGATAAATATCCGGTGCCATAAACAGCCCAATGAGCTACCTCCACACTTTGGAAAAGTTCGTCCGGTACAAAATATGTGCGAACCAGAAAGACATTCATAATGCGTAGGGCAATCAAAGCGTATAGCAGAGCGAATTTTGATAGCATGATGTTTCTCATCGAAACACGATTCTCACTGCAAAATTCCTTCCTTGGTCGATGTTTCACATTTGTTCACAGGGAATAACTTTAGGATCAACAATATTTAAAATTATAGAGGTATTCAGTCATTTGGTGCTGCATATTTCTTATACACTTGCGTACGAGAAAAAAACGCAAGAGAGAATTTATATAAAGTAAACTTCAGGGAGAACAAATCGTGCACAACCGCACACACAGCATAAACACACAATTACTCCCAAAAAATCAAGGAGTGATACAGCGATCATTGCCAATATTTTAAGTATTCAATAACTGCAATAGGTACCATATAAATCTTGCTAGTATTAAGAAATTACATAAGATAAAATCAGCTGAAGGTGACCAGGATCTATTCAATATCTCAAACAGGAGTCAAATTAACCTACAAATTAGAAGACCTAGAATAACGCAATAAATTAATAGACGTCCATATCAGTTACAACATGGGCATCATAAATTTTGAAAAAAAATTTACCTTCTTCAAATAGCGAACAATCTTCTTCAAATCATACTCGGGTGCGATTCCTTGTACAGTTGTGATAGTTTTACGACCAGTTCGCTGTTGGATACGAATATGACAGAAGCCTTGGCGAGTACCTTCTTCATCTTCTAGCTGCTCAAAAGCATCTATAAATATACACATAAAGAACTTACAGAGACTTGAATGCATTTTTACTGATCAATGTTAACAATGGGTGCAGGAAATTATTGATACATACATCAGCTGAAATATGTTATATAAGATCCATTCGCTTTTCCTGAAATGAAACACCCAGCCCATCTACTAGCTTCTAATAGAATCATTTCTAATAGAATCATTGTCGAGGTCGTCTAACACGTAATGCCTAATTACAGTCAAAATAAATATAGATTGTAGAAATAAATTTGGAAAAATTATGACCTTTGGGTTTGTTTAAGTTTTGAATTGATGACGAAGCAGCCATTCAACGTTCCTAAATCCCTGAAAATTTAACGCCTTCGTAAATTTCAAGAAATTTGCAAAAAGTAAAAATCCGGAAGATATCACTATCTCATTTAGGTGATTTATTGCGCTAAAAAATTCGAAAAGCAGTGATGTCTCATATATATTCCACAAAGTGATTAAATAATTTCAGCCTATAAGGCAAGTTCATTCTTATATACAGTCAGGCTTGACTAGACTGAAACGCACAACAAATTAAATTGCCGTTTAACCTCGAATTGAATTTCGTGGATTGCGAACCAAATTTGAGACCTGAAAATCATATCATCACGCATTATTTTTGACATAGAACAATACACCTGTCTTCACGAAGTGATTAAATGATCAAACGTTACTAAAAATTCCCATAATTTTCTTCTCTTTCTGCAGATCATTTCATCAGATAAAATGAAGAATTAAAGGTCGAATAAAAATATACGAAGTGAAGAAAAAAAATAAGAATATAGAACAGAAGACAATATGCGTCATTTTCATTACGTCTTATACTCACTTATGAATTCATTATATTAACTTCTTCTTTATTACCATTACATCTGCACCACTAGCACAATCTTTTCATTCTCTCTACAGTCTTCAAATTCCATACCATCTCAATTTCCTACAAACCACGCAAACACTCCACGCACCCTAACAACGAAGCATCTATCCCATCAATCTACAGAAAAGAAAAAGTCTCTTTATTTCACGCCCTGTGTTTTAGGCACAAATGCAATAAGTTCGGATCACGGAATATGAGCGAAACGTACTGAATGACGCAAATTGTTATGAAACTTTCAGCTAATATTCGTTTGCATGACAGGATTGATATGAAATCTTAAGTGAATGATTACAATTCTACTAAAAAGTTTTTAAATTTTTATTTACTAATCTTTTTTTCAATTTTTTCGCTGTTTAAGCAATACATTTATTCCTTATAGAACAATAATTATCTAAATACTAACTAATAGATAATTTACATTGCAAATTTAAAACAACGAAGAAAAAAGAAGGAGAAAGCTGAATAAAATAAAAAATAAATGAATAATTGAATACGATTGAAAGAATTGAAATAACTGAAACAATTTTCAAATAACTGAAAGAAAAAAAAAACAACTGAATAAAGTTAAAAAAGTCGCGATAAAATACAAACTTTTTACATTTCGAACCAAAACTTCTAATTAATTATTAAAGAAACAATTTAAAATTTTGAATTGATAAATTCCTATTTAAGTACTTTCTTCGGTCTATAATAAAAAAGACAAAGCAATGGTTTTTAAAAAATTTTAATTCAACAGAATTATGCACATTACCTTCTCATATCGATGCATAAAATTTGAATAATCATAGATCGAAATATAAAAAATATTCAATAAATGAGGCGTTATGCTGCAAATGTATTGGTACATAAATTTCTTCCATACATTATAAGGAATTAAAAAAAATGTGTTTGATTAGCTTCAAATTTTCATACATTTTCGTACTGTTATCTGATGTAACTCAAAATTCCTTATCAAATTATCATCATCATTATAATCATAATCACTGTTAATTATTATTATTATTATCGTCGTCATCAGCTATCATTCCTATCAATCCAGTGCAACAACAATCATCATCAATCATCACAATCAACATCAACTATCATGATAATAATCAGTAATCAGTAATCATCACATTATTATCATTAGAAACATTAGCCAACATGACTCATCGTCATTATGATCACGAGCACTATCATTTATCATCGCCTATCAGCACCATCAACATTATCCGTATTAGTGTTATTAATTTATTGATTATTATTATCATTATTATTACTATAATTGTTAATTATTATAAGACATAGAAGATATGATCGCTAGTATTGAGGGAAAGTTTTTTATCGTCAGCTAGACGAGCGGAGTTGAAGCCATCCAATAGCTTACATCCGATATAACGCATCATATCAATCCATGCTTCCATACAAGCCGGATCGATGTTAGCTCCTAACAGATCCGCTACCGTACACACCACTTGGCTACAAAAAATTCGTGCCGTTTCTTCGTTGAAATATTCCTCCTGTAATTTAAGATTTTTTTTTAAGAATTAGTTAATTTAGCATATTTTCAACTCCATAAATCTTCTTGTAATCCGAGCTATCACAGGAAAGAAATAACAATTATACATCAAAATAGCAAAATGGAAAGAAATTTTGCATCAAAAAAGCTCTAAGCTGTGGCTTAATTTTCAAGAAAAATTTATGGAAATAAAAAATGTTATTCAAATTTGCAAACTTTAAAAAATTTGAAAATTTTCATACCGCAAATTTATAATGTCGTTGCCCATAGCAGAAAATTATTGGAGCAATTTCTGTTTCAAGCTCATCCACATGACGTACCTGTATAATATCGACCAGGTAATTCTGGTTTATCAGTCAGACAATTTTAGTCTCAAACAATTCGTCAGTGTATAATAGCATGTAAGAAAATAATGGAATGTTTCATTTTGCTAATTAAATATTGGCTTGAAAATTTAAAAAAAAAGCTTTTTTTTTAAAAGACAAAAAAGTTCAAATCAAACCGCAAGTGATATTATGTTAGTAAGTAATAGCATTTGACGAGAAATTGAATGTTCCTCAGGTATCGAATCGAATAATTCAAATTTTTCCACGTGAAAGGCTCGTTTCAGTGGTGGAAGTCGTTCGAAAACTCGTCGATAAACGAAAAATCCGAAATTTTGCTTGGTAAGTTCTAATTTTGCAGTTATCGTTTGCCAAGATTGTCGAATTAATTTTTGTTGCTAAAGCAAAAATAATCAAAATGTAAGAAACTTCTTTATCAGAAAATTCTTCTGAATTTTTTGACATTTTAGGAAAATTCAGAAATTGCGTGGTAGAGCGATCACAAAGTTTATCAATTAGCTATGAGAAAAAAATGTATGAATTAATTTGCTTTCTAATCAAACAAAACTCATTTTGTACCGAAAGGTAGACGATCATATTCAAATAGATAGTGACGTAAGGCAATTTTTTTAACTTTTTCTAATTAGCAATTATTAAAGGCTAATAATTCACTAACAATTTCTGAAAGTACTCTTTCATCTGAAGATATTGAACGGAATGAGTATGTTTTCAATTGTTTCAACGGTGACATCGATCGTGAACGATCTTTCAGTGGTTTCATTGTAACCTCTACGTCGGATACTTCACCTGTTTCGAAACTTCGCATTGTCAGAGTGCCATGTGCACTGATATATTTTAGTCGTTTCTCATTTTGCTCCATCGTTTTTGATTTATTTTTCGATAAAAGTCTCATCTTAAAGTCTCATCTTAAAATTTGAATTTTAAATAAATTTTTATTAAAAACTATCTGAGAAAAATTGTAGCAATTTTTATTAAATTAATACAAAAATTTGAAGAAAAGAAAAACTGGTGGTTAACTATTGTAGGAAGAAATGCAAGTTAAATTAAAAATTTGTAAAATTTCACTCTAAAATTTACAAATTTTACTCTAAATAATCAAATCAAGTATTTCATAGCATTTAAATCTCATATTATACGATAATTCATATAATGTAAGGGAAAAAAACGATTATTAGGTAAAAATTAACAGAAAGCGTTGAAATGAAATAAGTGAAGCAAACCGTTCGCTCAGAACTTGGTCCAGGTAAATTAGCATGTCGTCGACTCATATTTGATTTACTCGATTATTGATATTTGATTATTCCAATACAGTCATCATTTAACACCGATGGTATAAAAATACTTTCAGCTGCTAATTCATCAGCTTTATCATTAATGAACGTTTTATGATTATGATAGCATTTCGTTATCACTAATAAAACGTTTTATGATTATGATAGCAATTCGTTATCACTAGTAAACGTTTTATGATTATGATAACAACTCCAACGAAAACACTGATCAACAGAAAGATACATAATTTCTAACATAACATTCTCCAACTACCAAATAAATATTAACCTATTTGATAGTAGAAGAATCTTATTTTCGAAATTATATACCTTTCTATATAATTTACTAAAAGCGAATGGTTGTAAAGGTGACAGTTTTAGACATATTGTACTTTTAAAGTAAAATATAAATCGAATACTTAATATTCTCGTACGAAATGCACAAATATGTAAATGTTGGCATATTAAATAGCGAAAATTTTTAGCTAAATGTTATGATTTCTCTAAAAAACATCAACTTATAGGCTATTAAATTAAATATTAGCTAAGCTTATCAAAGAAAATTTCTTGTTTTTTCCTTCCTCTAAGCCTCTTTGCCACCAAGGTAATATGATTTACCTTAAAAGCATAATAAAGAAGGAAAAAAAAAGGATTTTTTGATATAAGACAAATGAATTTTGTTAAAGTTTTTTTGATTTAATAAAATAAAATTATTGTTTATTCTTATCACACACAGTTATTAATGTACATTTAATACTTAGCTAATAGACTAGCAAAACCAAATAAGAGCTACTGAGAGTATCTATGTATACGTGTGTCTTTCACTACGTTGACACCATTTTAAAATTTTAAAAATTTGAAATACAAAGAATTGAAAAATGTTTAGAATTGAAATTGCCTTCAATCAATCAAAATACTGCATGCTTGAAGTGGAAATAATTATTTACATTTGAAATCTTTAATATTGCTGGATAATGTGAATGATAACAATTTTGGCACTGACAAAGTATGAAATAAATAATTCCATTTCATAAATTTCAATTATTATCAGTGTTGTTAATAACAGATATCAGCGATATCATCTGATAAGTAAACTGGTCTTTCGCCCTCGAATTCCCAACCATCCGCAACTTTGATTTAATATTTTTTGTTTTACTACCCTAATTGACCAACTATTTTAGACGCTCAAAATCATTGAGAAATACCCCTCAACCACTTCAAAACATTTCTAATTTAATTTTTTTTTTCAAAATCAATTTCATCACTTGAAATATTAGCATTCATAATTATCATTCAATTACGAGAACAATTCAAAATTTCCTTTTCACTACAAAAAGAATACAAAGGAATTTCACTACAAAATTAAAAAATGAAAAGCTGTAAATTGTATGATTGTTTGATAATAATTGCATAATTTGAGAGTAAACTCTCTTAAACTCTCTGTAAACTCTCTCTGTAAACTTAAAGTAAACTCTCTTCGATTCTATGAGAGTAAAATCATCATTCTTGCTTACCATATACACTGTGTAATGATAGAGAAATCTATGGATGAAGCAAGAAAGCTCATGAAGCATTTCCATTTTTGAGGGGAAAAAAAGTCTCTGTGAACTCATCACTTTCAAATTTTGCTAAAATTTATAAATGCTTATTTGCTATATTTCTTAAAAAAATAAAATTAAATATAAACCAAAAAAATACACTAACAAATATGCGTTTTTTCTTTCTAATTGTCAGACGAGGTTGTTCAACTTTTCAGGGTTATATAGCTTTTCTAAAAATAAATTCGAAAAATTGCTTGAGATTGTTAAATTTTCGAAAAATTGCTAATAATCAGAAAAATGCGAGTGTGGAGGGAGGAGGAGTGAGGAGGTGTTGCAGAGATGCGTTCATTAATTGGCTTATATCGAATATGTTTTAAAAAAAATTAATAATATTTACTCCTCAAATATTTGTCCAATTTTAATACATCGGGCATTCTGTACTTTCAAATATTTCAAAAAATTTTCCGATAAACAGAAATTGAAAAAAATGTTTCCATCTTAAATTAATGGCAAATTTTTACAATATTTCATGTAAATTTGTTCATTAAAGATGTTAAAATTAAACCGTATTATATAGAAATTAAGTTAGATTAAAAGAGCAAGAAAAATCAAGTTATTAATTGTGAAATTAAAATAAGGAATTATTAATCGAATAGCTTATAACTCATCTCGTCAATAATTTAATGTATTATTTTATTTTTGAAAATATTATTCCCTGCAAGGTAGAAATTAAATGCTATTTTTTTTTATCACAGCAATCTTATTTACCAAAACATCTTAGATTTTCAGATTACAACTGAAACTTTTGCTAGAAATTTTAATCGATGAAGAAAAAAATTCAGCAAAGAGAGGTAAAAGATTTCATGAAACAAAAAAAAAAAGAAATTATAAAACTATTAACTGAAAGAAATACCTGTGAAATGGAATGAAATTGACAGAACGGAAGAGAATGAATCTTTTTTTTTGCACTTTTAAAATTAATTTATTTTTTAATTATAGAAAATGTATTGCATTTCGAAAAAAATGTATTGCATTTCAATTTTTACATTCTCAAATGCAATAGTTTCCACTAACGAATGTGTTGTATATGTGACATTTCTTAAGAGGCAAGAAAAACAGTTCCGATATTGAATTCCAATAAAATTAAAATACAACAAAACTACGGCAAATTCATTTCCTATTTCTGATAATATCAGTATTTTTGAGTTAAAAATATTCGATTACATTATGATTATCACTCATATAATGAAAGAATTTATCAAAACTTTGCATTTTTGCTATCAAAAATAAGTGCAGCAGCAACTATAAACACTAAAATATCAATTAAATTAGAAAAAACAAATTGATTTTTCAATTACATTCGTAATTTAAGCATCGATGCTTATTCGCTGGTAAAGACAGATAGTTTGACTATTTTAATGAATTAAATAAATCTTAGAGAAGCAACGAATGATGCATATCTAACAAAGAGAAGTAAAATTTATTACATTTTCCTTCCACGTTAAATTATTAATACGTAACATTACCTTTTTATAACTACGTGGAAAAAGTGTTGTAAATTGATGAAATTGATGAAAAGCATTTAAAATTGATTAACCATGCACTAATTAAATAACAAGTTTAATACAATGAATACTAACTTAAATTGTTTGCAAAAATTTTGTAATTTCATCAATTTTAAATGCTTTAAGTTAGGCAGTAAACAAAGAACTGAAATTTTGTGAGTGGTAAAAAAAAAAGGAAATGAATTAATAAATATGTCAGAGTGATATCATTGTGCAGAATAATTATAATTAGTATTCGTCATTAGTAGTCGGAGGAGGTGGAGGAGGTTGATGAATAGCCACTACTAGGTTAATTGATACGGTTTAAAATTTCATATCTGAGAAATATTGCATGGTTAGAAAGAGAATTCCATCACCGATTATCATTTAATTCAGTTTATTAGGAAAAGAGTAAGTTAAATGTACCTGGCATCTCTGGAATGATAAGGAATGAGGAGTCAATAGTAGTAGAATTTTATTACTTATTATTATTATAAAAAAACATTTATTTCATGAAAAATTTTTTTTTTAAATTCCTTACAGCAAAATTAAATGATGAGACATGAAGAGAAGAAAGCATTTTAGGAAATATATAGTTTAGTGTATTAAAACAGTTATTGAAATAAAGAATAATGATTATTTATTAATAATTATCACCATAATAATAACATATTTCTCAAAAATGAGATATTTAAAAAACAAACAAACAAAACAAAGTATAGAAAAGAGAAGAAAAAAAAGGAAATGATAATTTTACTCGTTGTAAATCGTCAAAACACTGTTAATAGGACAGTGTTGTTATTATTATTATCACTACTATCATATCATTGATAATCACAATGATAACGTTAGACCATATGGAAAAATTTGTACGAAATGGTTCAATATTTCATGTAAGCCTGAAAATGGAAATGTGGAATAAATTGAGCAATAAGTACCACTCCTGTAACTATTACGAAAATTGCCTTAACTTGTGAAATATTCGATTTCTCTTAATTAACTAATTATTTATAGTTTCTTGTGTAACGTTAAGGAAAAAGTTAATGACGTAGAATGTTTCACGCTTACAACATTCCTGTTATGACATTGTATCTTAATTGAAGTGATTTTGCTTATCGTGGGATGTAGGTATAAACAATATACTAATTACTGTTAGTAATTAAGCAATTAACTTTTTATACAAATCAGTAGCAATTAAATTTTTATTCGCAAAAAAAGCGTAAAGAAATTTCGTTACTGATAAGAATAGATAAGAGATAGCTTTAAGTAGTTAACTTGTCATTGACAAGTAAAAAGAATGGTTTATGCTTTCTACTACAATTAACAATAACAACTATATTTATATATTGCCAATGCGTCATCTCACGTCACGTCTACTTCAATGGCCAAAAAAATGATGTGAATAATTGTTGTTATATCAGTACAACCATAGTTTTATTTTTACATGCAAAAGAATAAAAACAATCAACAGAAGTAAGATATCATTATTGCTATCACTATCACAGTACCACTAACATCACTATCACAATCATCAATTATCAAGACTGTTTGTTATTTATCACTATCTCAAATAGTAATAGTCAATATTATTACTATCAATCATCCTCATTATCAATTATCATCATTAGTAGCACCACCACCACCACTGTCATATCATAAATATAAGCGATAATAGGAAATCGTTATCAGCATCGTTATCAGGTAATGTTATCAGGTATTATCAGTGTAATGGCATGTGTTCGTAAAACAGAGCTATGATAAATATTTGATTTTTTTTTTCTTACAAATTTATGATTGAAGCAAATAGGCATTGGAAGGTTTGTATCAAAATCATTCTTGCAACAACAATACTAATGACGTGACGTTTGTTTAGATTAGCAAAGATGTATGCTATTTTTTTTCTCTTTTATTCCTTATCTTTTCAATTCTCTTTTTTTCACTCTTTAATTTCTGATCTTTTTTTTTTAAAAGAAAAAGAGAGAAAGAGAAAAAAGTGCTGTTATCTAATTATCATTTAGCATGTTTTTCCCCTGAAATATTATCACTACTACAACGATTAATTTCAATTATGTACAATAATTTTTAATCTTTTTTTTTTGTTAAAAAAAATTTATTTACTAATAAATAATTTTGAATTAAGTAGAAATAGTTGAAAAAATTTATTTGAAATTAATTTGAAAATTTTTACACTCACAACCTATACATTCGTGCACACCACATACATATATACCCAAGCACACCCACACATACATTTGAATATGCATCATTCCAACACACACACACACGCACACGTACGTAATTTCTTTTCCATTACATAATGCATAATTTTTTTTTTTAATAAAATGCTAATTGATCTATAATTTTCTTGTTTTCCAAACCAAATAAATAATTGCTAAACTAATTATTACATTCTCTTAGAATACGTACATTTAGACGAACAACAAAGGTAAAACTTTTTTTTTTGGTTTTGTTAAATTCACTTCATCCTTCTCCCTTTGAAACAAATGAAATGAGAGGAAATAAAGAGAATTCAAAATTGTATTATTTTTTTATACTACAAAAGCAAAAAATAAATGAATGGTTTGATGTTTGAAAAAGCACAGCTCTTAAAGAAATTAATTAATTACAGAAATTAATTACAAGAAAATTAATTACAAAAGAAATTAAGAAAATTAATTAGAAATTAATTACAAAGAAATTAATTAAAGAAATTAATTAATTACAAGAAATTTAAAAAATTAATTGCAAAAAAAAATGGCGAAGAGATCATTGGAGAGAGAAGGTATTCAAAAAAGATTTTAAAAAAAAATGAATATTTGAAAACAACAAAAAATTGTATAAGTTTTATTCGTTGTTATATTTTATGTAGTTTTAGTATTCAAATTTACAGTAATTCGCTAAACATTGCACAATCATTGATTAATTTAATTTTCCACCAATGAATTAAATGAAATACTAAATTTAGCAAATATTAATTTTTAATTCTCACATAAAAATTAATATTATTATTAAAAAAAGAGTTATTTTGAATACTTTACTAAAATAAATATTGTCACACTAACAACTTGAAGATATTATTATTTATCATTTTAATTACTTTAAATATTGCTAATCAATGATCAAACAAAAAGCCTGCCTAAACAGAACTATTATTTTTTGACTGTAAAAGGCTATTATTAATTCACTGAATACATCATTATCATTACGTAGTTGAATTTCTTTTACGTCACTAAAAGCACGTTCATCTACCAATATCAGTCGTCATTTCCAATTATCATTTTCAAACGTCATTTCTAATCGTTCTACTATAAATTACTATCCTTTAATCGTTATTACGTGGATCCTCGTCATTTAGTTATTACCTTAGTTCCGTGAAAAAAAAAACAGGAAAAATGGGGCAAAATTTAGTGATTGCATACTGAAAAGATTAATTGTACAAATATAATTTTAAAATAATTTTAAAATATGGTCAAAAACAATGCAATACATACTAATACTATTCACGTAAAATACTATTCACGTAACAATTCACGTTTATATATATTAACTGTGTGATAAAATGAACCTAATAAATAGTTGTTAAAGTTGATAGTTGGAAAATTGAAATTAGTAGAATTATGATTCATCAGTGATAATGATAACATTTATCACGGATAACAATAGTGATAATGCACGACAGAGTTTGCACTTGTTGATGATAATGTTCGACAATGATAATGATGGTGATAATAATGCTGTGATTAGTGATATCAAAGACAGTGGCAAATTTAAGTTGTAAAAAAAAGTTCAACATAATCAATCATCATTACTTCTCAGTCAACTCGACGACATTTCATAGTAATCAATTTATCATTCAGACAGAGCCTGTCAGGCAATCCGAGAAAAATCTAACACAAATTATAAAAATCCTTAAGATTTCGTCATGTAATCAATTTCGTTATCTTTGTTGTATCTCTATATCCTTTATATTGTAATCTGTTTCAACATCTTATCAAAGCCGAAATGGGTCATATCATTTACAACAAGCTTTGACCTATGATTTACAAGCATTTGTAGTTAACCTTAACTCGTAAGATGACTGTGCCAAACTCCTTTATTACTAACAAAACAACATTGACCTCACATGACCGCAAGCTTTCTGGGTCATCTTCACTTCTTGGTGCAAAAAAACCCGAGCGGTCGGCCCTCTTAGCTCTTTTGCTACTCAAACGAATCAACTACAACGCTTCCTCAACTCCTCACATCTTCAATTTCGCATAAAAACCATTTGTACTGCTTCAACTATTAATATTCCGTAGCTAACTCTTCAGCTACAAAAAAACAAATCAATTCCCAAAATAAAGTTTGACGAAGTATTAGTGTTGTGGATCTACAAACAATACATAAAAAACTTAGACCCCCAAACGTTCACAACAGAGCCTCCAGTTTCTTTAAAATTTCTCATTTCATTAAAATAATTTCATTCTATGATCAAAATTGCAGGTAAATTTGTGTACCATACATGGAGGAAAATTATTTCACTGATAATTCCAGACAATATTAAAAGATAAATGAAGGAATAACACATGCAATTCTAACATTAATTCACTTTCACATACAATACCTCAAATATTAATTCCTCAGAATTTGATATTTCAGATTATACAAAATTAAAATTAAAGCATTTCCTTTGAATAAAATCATTTTTCACAAATAAATCACTTATGCATTTGCATATAAACTAATCTACGAAATTAATTTATTGTTCACACAGGTCGGATTTCACAACAAATTATATTTTCACTTATCAATAATTTAATCTAACAGAAAAAAATCAATTTTATCAGATTGGATCTTAGACTGTTATCAATACTACATAAATTTATTTAGCATAAAAATGGTCATATATTAGCTTACATACTTTCTAGCTGTATCACAGACGTCTGAGCGGAACCACTTGATGATATCAAACTCCCTACGGATATATGCACTTTTCAGACAATTATTCAAAACAGCACTTGCAAAATCAGCGAAAGCAATTTCCTTTTCGTTTTTGCAGCTCTTCACACATTAAGTACTAAATTTACATTTGCGGAAAATAGCGAAAAAGAAAATAACATCGTCTAAACTTCTATTTGACTAATTTCAAATACTATGATACTTCCGATGGTATTCAACTATTCTAAAACTCAACAGTGACTACAACGAGAATATTAAAAATAGGCAAATTTATTTCACAAATAATGCGAGGTACATTATTAAAATAATTAAATTACTCGAACTTATTGAACTAATTTGTAAATGCAGAAGTTGAGGAGGTACGCAGAAAGAGAACAGAAAAGTCTACTCTTCATCTATTTAAAGGAAGTTTAATTTAGCAACAATGAAAGTCAGACAATTAATGCTTATTGTATATGATCAAAAAAAAAGCCCGTTAATGATAGAAATGGCTAATATTTTTCACTCCGTGTAAATGTAAAGGTACATTTTCTTTTATTTTATTTCCTGTTTGTACTATAATATAATGAATAAATTTTATACACGAAGTATTCAGTATAAGCAATAAACTAACTTGTAAGATTTTAACGTTATCCAAATATATTTCGCATATTACACGAATCGTAAAGCTTCTGTGATTATGATAACTAACACGGGGTGATAAAACTGTTGATTAAAAATTTACAATTATAGGTCGACCTTGTTTATTATCGATCTGGAAAGTTCTTTGATTGTTCGGAAGGGTGTAGACTGCAAGATCGCTTCGCTTGAGGGCAATGAGTAACACTAGCTGTATTCTCATTTCATAACTCTGTGCATTCTGTGTAGTGGAAGTGATTTACAGCAAATGCAATTTCACAAATCGGATACATTAATAGGTAAGTAAAGAAAGAAAGAAATAGCAGTTTAATGGAAAAGCTCATTGTAGTGTGATGGCCAAGTATAAAATCAGTTTTGAAATAAGGACCTTCGCATATGAATTACTATAATTAACCATGAAAGATAAACTAACAGCCAAATGATTCATAAAAATTCACTTTTACTATAAACTACTTCAGGTTCCAAACAGTAAATGTTATTAAAAATTACGACAAGCAGACAGCCACAGCTGATTAAAAATTTCTAACAGAAACCTAAATATTCCTAATTAAACTTGATGATTCTTGTAAAACAATTTTCACAGATCCATCACTGGAATTTGAAACAATTCAAAGATCGACAAATATCGAAGAAAGGTGCGTAAAGTGATTAAAAACGGTAATGAAGTTCGAAAGTACAATATGAATCCATAAGCTTTTTGCTGCTTGCCGCTTAAAGTTTAATAACCAAAGATCAGATAATATGAAAACTAGGAAGTGTGCAGGAACTTTCAACAAATTTTCTTCAATTTCTTCGCATCATTCGCTTTTTTTTTCAACTTATTGGCTAACGTTTCAACGTCATCTTCGATTGGATTAGCAGCTCTGCGTTTCCGTTTCTCTTCCGCCTGAAAAAATTAAATAAACAAATACACGTATGTGGCACTTTCCATGCACTATTTTGCATAATTGATTGTTGAATTTCTAGCTCGAATAATTATTTTCGCCTACAATAAAACTCCGTACATTAAAAAAAGCAACAAATAGATTAAAGCAATCTCCAGTTGTATGGAAACATGAAAACTGAAAACATAGCATAGAACGATAGATTGAAGAGTAACAATGCGTTCATTTAACTCACGCGATTTTCAATTTTTTTCTTTTTTTTAAGTTTTAAAGGTTTTTTTTCTCCATCGGTTATGAATACACAGAACCTATGTCAAACTATCGCTAATGTTGAAAATTGTAGAAAAAATTCAGAAAAATCGAATAAATATTAAAATTTAGGAAGTACAAAATATAACCTGTCTTAGAGCAAGTTTTGAAGATTTGAACAGAGGGTGAGATTGATCAACAACAAAAGCACTGTTGCTATACAAAGCTTTGAACCTTAAAAAAGTGAGGAAAATCACACTGATTAGCAAGAGTGAACTTGAGAGTAGTTCTCTGCTAGAATGAACTTAAGAGTTCCTCTGCCCATTGTTTATACGTGGATTATAAAACTAGTTACTTTTATATACATAGTGCGTGAAACGTAAAAAAACCTTATAATTCAAAGGCATATAAAAGCATGAAGTTAGAAGTGGGAATAACCAAAAAAATTACCTTTCATCAACGATATAATCTGATTCATCACTTTTGGCAGCTTTTTTCAGTTTATTTTTCGCAGATGACTTAATAAAATCTTCAGCGGTGTTTTCAATCATCTCTGCCTTCTGTTTTTTCTTCAGATCAGCAATCATGGCTTTTCGCTCCTTAAATGTAATGGTTACTGAAACTTCATAATAATTTTTGTCAAATTGCAGAATCACTAATATCATGTCAAAATATGTCCAGATATTTCTGGTAGCTGTTTCTACATTCAGTTCAAAACCGTGCCCTCATTTCATTAATTATTGTTCGGAAGAGAAATTTTTATCATTGCAGTTCACTGACACAGGCTTCATAAGATTTGAATTAAAAAGGTAACATACTTTTCGTTTCGCTCTCCTCTTCTCAAGATACTTTTCCCAAGGTGTTAGTTCACCACATTTTTTCTTTTTATTATCCAAAATCGTATTATCTGTCGTTTCTACATCCCACGTCACCTCCATCACCGAATCGGCTTCTTTAGAAGCTTCTGTTTCAGCTTCTTTTAGTAACATTATATTTTTTCCTGTTTCGTCATCCTCTTCATCTGATGAACATGGGGCTAGTAAATGCCTGCAGAATTGAGAAAATCGAAATCACTAATGTTTAAAATCGAAAATGAAAAATTTGAGAAATTTAACTCTACAACCATGAATAACAAAGATGCAATATTCCATCTACAAGCAGAAAAGAATATTTTTATTTCGTGCATTCAACAATACCCACTGGACTTGATCCAGATCCGCGTCTGGAAGGAATGCATCGTGTTCTGCTTTGATACGCTCCGGATCCGTTTCGTCCCACGTCAGCTTAGCAAATGACTTCGACAAAGCTGCACTTTCAAATATCTTCGGTTTAAATGCATTCAAATTTATATCTTCTTCGGTAACCTGATCCCTAATTGCATTGTCCTGAAAATATTCAACATTATCATGAATGACAAGGTGGCAAATAACAACTTCAACAAAAATAGAATCAAGATGAATAATCGCTCGTATAAAAGAGATAAAAGTAAAATTTATACGCGAAGTTAGAGTGAAGCAGCGTTTTTTTTTTCCAGCACTGAGAGTGCTGAAGAAACCAATGGTATAATAAGATTTAAAACAAACGTCAAAGGTCATATCATCGGGTATGAAGCGAAGATCCAAGCGTATAGAACTACTTTCGAATTCAACACCATCACATGCCTCGTAGATGTAAGAGGCTGTTTCCAACCCATCACATTCAATAACAGCATAATAATACCTCATCCTTTCCAACTGATAAGCTCTCATTGCTTCACGAGTTTCTCTGCAAGATTATTCTATTGCATGCATACCTGCTAAATAACAGAACTTCAAAACAATTAATGAAGGACTAACACCTTGTTCCTCTTTCCCTCGAGTTCATACTTATGAATGAATTATTTTATTGTAATATAAGCATTATTCTTTACTTTTATCTTTTTCACTGTTGTTTAAAAAATGTGGAACATGAATAACTTACTCATCTATTTCTTCCGTATCCTCAATTGGTTTCTTCAACTTAGTGAATTTGGGCCCCATACGTTCTTCTTCTTCCAAACGCTTTTGGCCAAACTCAGACTTATATATAATCACTGATTTGATAGCTAAAAAATTTTTCATCAGTCTAGCAGTCTTTCTCCATAGTGCATAATAAAAGAAATATCAAAAGACCTACCAGCTGGTGCAGGTGGTTTGAATGAGGATATCATAACAAATATATCAGCTGCCAAAATCCGATCCCATTCCATATTACATAAAGCTAAACGATGAGATGCCCACTCAACTCGACGAGCATCCCTATCAGTTTCTCCCCAGTTGTGCGTCTCCTGTTCTCCCTGAATCATATTTTGATTAAACTGATAATGTAACAATGGCTCAGTTAAATAACAATAACTATCCCCCCTTTTAGTAGGATTTTTAATAAGTCATTTTCAGGTAGCAGAAAGGATGAATAATAAAAAAATCTTCAATTTCTCTTCGTTCTTCTCTTTCCTGCTGAGCAGCAACGGAATACTAAAATATAACTGACTAAAAACATTATGTACACATATAGCAAAAGAGATCAGCAAAACCACTAGCAATAACTCACATAACAAACATGTAAATTTTACTACTAAATAAACACGTAAATTTTATTACTAAACATACTTCTTCCAATTCCCACTCGGACGATGAATCTTCGTCGCTGGATGTTATATTACCATTCCCGCGGGCTAAATCAATTTTAATTTCCTTTTCCTCTTCTGGTTCAACATTGCAAACGTTACTATTATCATCCGACATTTCGTATAAAACATTTAAATCATTTTTTGGCCTCCAATTGACACGTCGCCCGCGCATGTCCACGTTACTTTTTGACGCAAATTTTTCACTTGTCAACATGTCTTTAAACCTGAAAATTTCGAGAAATAGAAAAATTAAATGCCGATAGAAAAAAGATGCTGTCACATGCATTTCAAAAAAATCTAGAATGCAACTGCTAGCAAATGTAAAAAATAGCAACCCTCACATCAAGAACAACAATAAGATCAATCAGATGTGAATGACAATGAACAATACGCCTTTTTTGAGAGCTATCAACCATAGCATTTTACGTGACGGCAGGAGCGTTCAGAACACCATGTAGGCGCCGAGATGTAAATGTAAAGACTATACGATAAAAAAAAACAATTAGTTCTGAGTGTCAAGAAAGATACCTCTCGTCGACCACTACTTTCCTCTCTTTTCGCGGCAGTGCATCAAAACGTGGATCGTTTAAGACTACTTTAAATCTTTCATCATCCACTTTATCGTTTCTGTTTTTCTTTTTGTTCTTTAGCTTCTTTGGTTCCATGTTGAGAATGCCACTGCTCGTTTTAAAAAGTAAAAAATACCTCTAAAGCAAATTGATAACTTCCAAAGTTTATACAGATAATATTTATACAGATACATGTTTTAAATCACACCAGAAAAGGCAACTTTCTCAAAGAACCTTGATGATATTCTTGGTTTCTATTCCACTAAACAATCAGCAGGTATCTTGATATGATTTAAAACATGTATCGATATTATCAAGAAA
Source organism: Litomosoides brasiliensis (assembly GCA_013365375.1). Lineage (NCBI taxonomy): Eukaryota > Metazoa > Nematoda > Chromadorea > Rhabditida > Onchocercidae > Litomosoides > Litomosoides brasiliensis. Next base: position 62,776 of record JABVXW010000227.1, on the reverse strand, counting down.
TGTTAGCTTCTTTCTAACAAAAGGATATAGTACAGCCACAAAAGTTACTGTCTAAGCAGAATTAAAATTCAGGTATGTCATCACCCCAACATTTACCTAAGAAAAATCAGCACGGATTCTATAAACAAATACTAGGTGACATGTCAGTTTCCGCTAATGCTTGAACTACCTAATTCGAAGCATAAGCATAATTGCCGCAATGCATCTCAAAAGCCGATTAAAGCTTGTGTCTATGTCAAAACAGCTAATCAAATTTCGAAATAATATCCGAAGCTTCTTTCTTTCCAGAAAAGCACCATATCTCATTATATGCCCAAAAGAAAAAAAAATACCACATCGCACCCCAACAGCGTACATTATGCAGATATATTCATCGATTAAAATCGATCAAGTTTGTTTAACAAATGATGTGATAACTGTCAAAACAATTCATCCAGAAATAGAGAAACATTACACTGTTATTGGTAACGATAGGAATGTAATAATAAAAATGTCAGTAAATGATAATACTAAACGGATAACAATAAACTGATAATTGTACTAAAGAAATAATAATAACAACAACAATAATAATAATAACGATAAATTACTGTAATTAAAGAAAATCGATGCATATTGGTATCTAAATAAAATCTGTAACATTTTATCAGAATTTATTTCGAACATCCCTATTTTTTAATCCATCCGAAAATCTCTCGAATTTTGATAATCAAAAATAGTTTGTTTAACAAATGATACAAATGATAACTATCAAAACAATTCATCCAGAAATAGAGGAAAACCATAATCACTTAACTGGTACATCTCGCAAGCTGGGCGCTAGTAGTGGAGATATCCCATCAACCAATAATGGGTGTCCTTTGTAGACAACCTTACCTTCACAATTTACCTTCAAATCAAGTGAAACACCTTCCCAAATCTTCTTTTTTGGATTTAGAATAGCGTCTGGTCGCCTTTTGTATCCTTCACAGGTGACCGGTTGTCCGGGAATGCAACTCTCATCAAATTGAATCAGTTCAACTTTTTCGGGAGTAGATGCGCATAGAACCATCCCCTGTGATTCGATGCCACGCATTTTCACTGGTTTCAAATTGCAAACGCAGATCACAAGACGATTTTGCAACTGTAACAGTGTTTCCATAAATCTCCCAAGAAACGCAATCCGCTCTTATGCTTAGAGCGATTGCAAGGCTTAGTAACTGATACAGGTGGAAAAATATGTGAAAGTTTCACACTTCGCGAAATTCGCATATTTCGGATTACATATTGGAACTTGTTCGTGAGGTCTTTCTAAAGAGGGATAGCAATAACTTGTCGGGTTGCAACTAATTTTTAATGTCCAACGATTTTATAAATAAAGAAACACAGGAGTCAAAAAGATGAATCACCTGTTCAATAGGGACGTGTCGTACAAGACCAGAGATAACAGTGCGAGGCTTATCTTCACCAACATCCATTTGTTCAACATATAAACTGTCTGCATCCGGATGCTTTTCTGCTTTCAAAATTCGACCAACTCGCAAATCCAAACGACCGATATCGACTGCCTCATCGACTTTAGCATCTGTCAGTGCAAAATAGGAAGCATTTTAATACAAAAATAAATGCAGATAAAAGTATTTCACTATGGCCATACGATCAAATCTCTAGAAATTCTCTTTTTATGGAAAATAAATGACTATATACATAGCATACCCAATTAAAGAACAATATCGCTATTTCGACATCACCTAAACAGGGTTTCAATACTCTCAGGTCGTTCAGCTTATATCTTCTAATTTTCATTATAATGCAAAATCTTCTGTTCTAGAAAAGAATTAGAGAAAGAAAGAACCTCCATCATTTTTGCTTCCCCCTCTTTTACTTTTTGCACCTTTACTCATATTTTCTTTTGCTTCCGTCCGTAAAGCTTTCAATTCGTTCACCTTTTTCGTTTGCACCATTGGGACTGTATCATCACTATCTTCCGTAGGACAATATTTTTTCTCAAATTTCGGAATATTGCACACTTGCTTTACTGAAAATTATTCGCACCTAATTATAACCGAAAACTTTAGAACCTGAGAAAGAAAATCCACCATCCTATCATTACTTGTTTTTGGAAATAAGTTAATTGACATAACAAGCGATGCTGAAGAAGTATGATACGTGAAACATTTCACTGAGGAGTATATAAACATGAGAGAGATGAACAGTTTTCATTTATTTTTTGAATTTTAAATAAACTGCCAAAATACAGGATCAGGACCACTTCTATATGAAATTAATTTATATATTAAACGCAATTTCGACTAAGCAAAATTATGTCATAAATATTAACTATATTATGAAACAACTAATCGTCTTTACAGAGTGAAAATCCACCACACTAAATATAGAAAAACAAGAAACAAGACCCCCTCCTTACCACTGATATTAAATATTAGAGAAAACTTTTTACAAATTTTAGTAAAATTGAACATTCGCAAAAAAATTTGAAAACTAAACTAACTTCCACCAAGTATTTCTAGTTTAATTAATTTCGTCTTCAACTGTTCAATTTCCGTCGTCAACTGGAGAGTTCGTTCTTTCTGTTCCTGCACGTTCACTTTTTCGAACTGTCCCCCTAAAATTGCAACAAAATACGAACACTCAACCGAATTTTTACAATTTAAATATGAAAAAAGTAGAGAAAAAAAAATTACTTCGCTGTTCAAGCTTCATACTTGCGACTTTCAATAAAGAATCAATTTTCTTTTGATTGGATATTATTTTAGCATAAGGAGACGATGGCACCATATCTGTAAAAAAAAGTGAAAATTTCTAGAATTATAGGGGTGTCTATAAAACAATACTCCACTAATTAGGACCTAAAGTACAAATCAAACTCAGAAAAAGCTTTCCTAAATTTCACTTCCCCCTCTGCTAACCTCTTATCTATTTTTCCCTGGCAAAATTCGGTTGCCCTCCTTGTCGGGAAACCCGAGAAAAATCTAACGCAAATTATAAAAATCCTTAAGATTTCGTCATGTAATCAACTTCATCATGCTTGTTGCATCTCTCTATCCTTTATACTGTAGTCCGTTTCAACACGAAAATTATTGATTTGTTGTGAACCTTCACACAACACGAAATTTCTTGATTCGTTGTGAACCTTCACACAACACGAAATTTCCCAAGCAATCCAAATCGTACACGGCTACAACACCCCTTCGGACTTACGCGGACCAACAAAAGGCCTCCTCAACAATCCTATTTGGACCAACCAGCCACATCCTCAATTTCACTGTCAATTAATATTTGCACTAATTGGTACTGCTAAATAAACTTATTCTTCAAATATTATTATTCCGTCACTAACTCTTCTGCTACGAAAACAAATCAGTTCCTAAATAAGGCCTGACAAAGTATTATTGTTGTGGATCTACAAACAATACACAAAAATCTCATACCCCCAAAGTTTCACAACACTCCTAATATTTGGTACACCTATTTTAGTGAACACATGAAACTTGTTGAGTTCTCTCATTCACTCCCCCATTAAAAATTTTGTTTTTTTATATATTAACTACAGCGTCTTTCAGTTCCAGTTATATCTGAATACCATATCTGAATTTTTTCATATACTAATGCAAAATGAAAAGGAGAGTATCGTTTAAATCTCACTAACACATAAAATAGATAAAAAGCTAATTCTCAGTTGAGAAGATATTCGTCGTATCCCAAACAAATAGTGGAATGACCTACCAAAAGAGTTCATAAAATTAACCATAAATCATATTTTATTCTAAACTACGCACTGATTTTCGACCAGTGCAGTTCAAAAAACGTAAACTCATATCCAAATTTAAATGCAAGAAAAATTAGTTTGTCTGATTTCGAAATTTACTGATGCTAAAATTTAATAGTAACAATCGAAGCAACAACAGCCGCAAAATCCTACCATCACCACCATACGACAATGGATCATTTTAATGCACTGACCTTTAATCAATTCCTTCTCTTCATTTTTCGCTTTTTTTTTCACTTCGTTTACCATTTCCTTTCGTTTCATCTGCTCGTTAACTGTTGGCTCACTAGCACCACCAAATCTTTTTTTGAACTCATCAATTGCACTTTTTTCCATCTTTGTAAACAATGGTTTGGGCTGCAAAAAATCATTCGATTCATTAATGGCAGTGAATATAGAAGAATGGTGACAAAAATCATGCAGAGTCATACAAAAGCAAAACTAACTTCGCCAATTTTATGACCAGGTTTTAAAAAAGCAATTGGAGTGGTTGGCAGCAAAGCTAACGCCGGATGACCACACTGCTCCCGAATCTTCGCACTAATGGACGGCATGTAGGGATAAAGCAGAACAGCAACCAGATAAGTTATGTTTACCACTATTCCGATTATAGTACCTGCTCGTCTCCTGAAAATAATCACTTATTAGAATAAATACACGTCTATTTTCGTTTCCTGTTTTAAGCTACCAAATTTGTTTAGTTTCTATTGTTAATCTTGATGATTTGCTTCTGGCTTTTAAAGCAGACAATATTTGTTTCGTATTCAGTTAAAAAATCACTTTTCTAAAAATTTGCAAACTATCAAAGAAAACACTATCTCTAAATTAAAACAAAATATTCCGACAAATCTCCGCCCCTTTCCTTAACCTTGTTAATTTTGTCAAAAACTATGCAACCAGCACAGATCAACCGGAATTAACTTTGACATATTACGCAATTACCTGTCACTTTCATCTCCTTTAAGCAAAACCCAAGGCTGCGTTGACTGTATATATAAATTACCATGCCTAGTTATAGAAAGGACTTTCACAATACCATCACGAAGTTTCACCAAACTGAGGCATGAATCAAAATCGCATAAGTCATACGCAACTTGTGCTAATAATGCTTTGTCTTGCTCCTCAAGGTACATATTTGGTACCACACCATCAAAATACTTCCATAAGAAAACTAATGAACGGTTCACGAAATTTCCCAAATTATTTAGAAGCTCGGTATTGACCTAAAATTTATCAAAGTTTTTATAAGTCACGGACTCCGAAATACTTCTTGAAATTCCCAGTTGCAATTATTAAATGAGTGTGACGCTTTAAGGATTTGCTACCAGAAAATTATATCTTCACACTATCTAAATTTAATCGTAATAAATTCTGGATAAGATGGTTGTACTGATTTACAGAAAAATAACAGAACTGGCACCTTTAATGCGAAATCATCCCAGGAAAACGAAGTATCCTGTGTTTCGGGGCGAATATACAACAAGTAAAATCGCCAAATATCGGCATCGATGCCAGTTTCAGCAGCCATATCGCCAAAAACTCCTTTGTTGCGTGATCTGAATATCGGCGCTCATTAACCAAACGGGAGAAAAAACAAAAAATTCAAACAACTGTAAACTTCAAAAGTCACAAAAAATTATTCAAATATACAAGAGAAGATAGAAAGAACTGAAATCTTAATTATAGCGCAATCTCCGTGAAACGATAATAAATATGACAGAACCTTCTGACAAAGTTTTTAAAATGTGTAACTTTCATTACAAAAATTGCTTTCATTTAGGAAGTGGTTATTTACATTTTCTAATAAACTACACAGTTATGACAATTCTTATTGCAGTGCTCACTATAAGACACGAAATATGAATGCAAAACCATGCTTGCTAAACTTCGTCGACTCGTAATTCAGATATTCTGTTGCGCATATATGATTCACCACGGTATAGTTGTCACCTGTACCAATTTGTGTAGCAGGAAACATAACGGCATGAAAGGCAACGTTATCCTAAAAAAAAATAAACATGCGGAAGAGAAAAACAAAGAAATTCGAAATGATCACTGCAAAGCCAAACAGACAATTATAAGAATATAATAAATGTGAAAACAGCATGGAAAAATCGAAAGTACAAAATAATTAATTCATTTACATTAGCTTCATCTGAAACGTCATTTTTTTACCAAAATAAAAAAAAATGTCGAACACAGTCAAAAATTTACTTTGCCGATAAAATTGTACAGATCGACAATACTTGGGTTTTTCCACCATTGTAGCCAGCCCTCTCCCAAGTACTCCTTAGTAATTGACAAATAACCGATTGGCGCGTCAAACCAAACATAAAATACCTGAAGCAATAATTTTACAAAGTATATTCACATTTGCATCACTCATAGTTCTTCATTTTTAACCAATATCGTTGTTGCTGCTCTGGATAAAGTAATGATACCGAAAAATTTTAAGGGTAGCATCGATATATCTACGATGCTTTTCGTTGTAAAAAGATAATTCCTCCACTGTTTGCGCTACCCTACGCAATAATTTGCAATCTGATGAATTTTGCTGCAGAATAACTCCCTTTTTCACAAGTAAAATGGTTACTGTTAGAAAATACTTGTAGTTGAAATCTAACAATTTGATTTTAAATCAGTCAAATAATGACCGAGTACCTTATCCCGGAAATCATCGAGTGGAACGGGCACACCCCACTTCAAATCTCGGGTTATACAGCGCCTTTCCAGACCACATTTAAGCCAACTTTTCGCAATTGACACAGCATTTGCAGACCACCGACTTTTTCCCGAATTAAACTCTTCATTTAAGTGTTCTTCTACTTTTTCCTAAAAAGGCAACGATTTAATTAACTTTCTATACCATAAACACAACTCTAAGGTTACATTTAAAACTATGCGTCCGAGATGTTAGAATTTACAGTGCTTTGTTTAGCAAATTTTATTTAGGGTAGAAATCGCCATAGAAAATGTTATTTGTGACATTATGTTCAAAGCATACTGCTAATTCATTTAAATGAAGAAAGATGTGATTTGATGGCTTCACAGCAGGCGTTCCCTTGCATAAATGACATCGAGGATTTATTAACTCCACCGCATTTATTAATTTTCCACAGACATCACACTGGTCTCCCCGTGCATCATCAAAATGACAATAAGGACATTCGCCACCTACGAAACGATCTGCCAAGAACCTAAAAAGAAATTTGTTCGCCGAAATAAGTTCTAAGTCCACCGATAATTAACTTTCAACAAAACAGTATGATGGAAATCCTGCAAAATCAGTTTAACATGATGCACTAAACTTTTATTAAAAAAAGGGAATTTTGAAATATTTTAGAACCAGGCAACCAGGCAACGATTCAGAAAAAGTAGACGAGTAAAAAGTTATCTTCTTTGCCAATAAAAGCATAAACAAAAGTCTGGTGATTCATATTTTGTCGTTCTCACTTGGTTCTGATTAGAATCGGCAATTTTTGCAGAAATAAAAAAACCGGGCCGGACGAGGTTGAAAATAATTCGTCCCAATTTACTGTTTATATTTGATAATTTGATCCAATTTACAGTTTATATTTTAAGAAAATGTTTCACCTGCTACAGTTATCACAGTGCAACTGATTAACAACATCAGTTGAAGTGAAACCGTTTTTATGCAGTTTGAGAAAAATTTCTTGTGTAAGTCTGAAAATAAAGATATATACAAAGAAAATAGTTCACACTTTCTACAGAAAAGATTCTTATATCCTTTCATCTCACTGACAAAGTTTCAAAGAGCCTTAAAACATGATCATAATATTAATAAACGATAAGGGGGATATCAATCCTGATGAGGCATGAGTGTTGTATACTTAATCGGATTAGAATCCAATCAAGCTTCAGTTAAAAACTGCCCTGCCTACAATAAATATATGAAATAGAAGGAAGAACTGTATAAAAAAAGGAAGGAAGTCAAAATGTATGAACTAACGGTAATGACAACTGGAACTAACAGTAGTATGAACTGGCATTAATTCATCATGCTATCTATTCAACTAACTTAATCGCTTCTTTACGCACTTACTCTGTTTGATGTTGGGTAGTTGTTCGACCAAAATAGTCAAAATCAATGTTGAACCACTTATAGATCTTTGCATGCATCGCATGATACTTGTCACAGATTTCGCGTGGTGTTAGACCTTCCTGTATTGCCTTTGTTTCTGTTGCTGTGCCGTATTCATCTGTACCACAAATGAATAAACGACGCCAACCTTTTAAATAGCAATATCTGAAATAAAATTTTCATATTAAGATCTTAAAACTGCGCATATGTTTGTTTTTACTTTTAAAAAAAAGGAAAAAACAAATCCCAGCCTCCATATTCAGTCATTATTGAAACAGTTGGAAAAGAAATGCAGTAAAACCTACATCCTTTTTCACATACATTATAAAAATAATACCTTTTACAAAAAGGTACTATTTATATGATGTATATGAATTTGTTTTTTTTATTATTTTTTTTACGAAAACTTCTGCAGAGATAAAAATTTAGCACATAAAATAACCTTGAAAAAACATCAGCACTCAAAACACATCCAACAATATTGCCCAAATGCGGCACATTATTGACATACGGTAAGGCAGATGTTATCAAGATGTTTTTTTCATTTTCTTTCGGTAACCTGAAAAAAAAATTGATATTTCGATTGGTCAGCAACAAGCAAAAGTATTCCAATTAAAAAAACAATCTCTCAAAATAACCAAATGGATTTTTCTTTAATATACATCTTCAAAAGAAGAGAATATTTCTGCTGCCATCCTCTCTCTCACCAACTCTAAAATGGCATTAAAAATAGTTTCACACAGGTGTTTCGTTCACATCTGATACAAAAACGAAAAATATGGAAGAATGCACACTTTTCGGATTTATCTACATCAACTGATTGTGCATATTCCGGATTTTGAAACCATGCTTTCTCAAAATCCATTGGATTGACCGAATAACGATGTTTTCCACGCCTAAAACAGTGAAATCTCATCCTATAAAGCGGAAAAAACTCATTCTGGTATACCGTTCACATATAACAGTTGAGACAATATGAAAAAAATCATTGACGCTCGTCTTGCATTTTAACAAAGACTTAAACCTCGGTGCATTTTCTATATTCAAGCAGGCTACCAATACAATGGGCAAACTTTAGCATCACAATAAACTCTCTTCCACAATTTTATCAGTTGCCATGTATTTATCAATCCTTCTTTCTTTATAACTTTTTTTTAATCCGGTCATGGTGCCAATAATTTGTGCAACCATTTCAACGTTAATCAAAGGAAAATACAACGAATAATTTGGAGAGGAACAACAATTAAAAGTGAATAGAAGTAGAAAAGTAAAAACATTAATGAAACCGCACAAGACAAGACTCAGGCTTTTTCTTATTTTAAATAGTAAGTTAGACATTAAGCAAAACAGCATGTAATTTTGTACAACAAGAGTAGTTACAGGGGTTAAAAGTTAAAAGTATAGCCAGCATATAAAGAAAAGAAACATCATAACACCATCAATACAAGAGTAAAAATACCTTAATCTCTTAGATTCTAATTTGCGACCAGTCCATGATCGATTATGGATCGGATTGGACGCGTAAGGCCATTATGAAAATTTCAATCCACGAATGGGTGTAGTCAGACTCATTTCAACGCTCTCCACATCTTTGCTTAAGCCCTTTAGACGAGAATCGTTTTATTTTTTCCAGTTCTTAATTTGCAACAATTTAGGTACTTTTGGTTTAGAAAATCTTCCCTATGCCATATGTTATGAAATGTTTAAATTTAAAATAAAAAAAAAACTCATTTACAAACTTTTAATCTTTTAATAAAAAAAAAATATTAAACATGTTCCACATTCTTAACAGAAAATTACTTGATCATTACTTGATCAGAAAATTACTTTTTACTTCTCCCAAAAAAAGCTAAGAATCTCAAACATATAATAAACAAATTTTAACAATGCTACGGTGCAAATAAATTAAACATGATAAATTCAAAAAATTTATGAAAATATAATCGAACACTTTGACTTTTACGTTTAAAATTTTCGTTTTCCTTCAACTATATTTTCCCTAATCCCAAATATATTTAATTCCCTTTATTAATATAGTCAGTAAGTGTAAATGCCATCAACCATGTGCTGGCAAAGTGTTTGTTCAATTTTAAAAAAGTAAGTGAAAAGAAAGGTGCTGTAAAGGTATTTCTAGTTTATAATTGATACTATTAATATGTGCTTCAATCGATTTCATTTATTGTCTAAATTCTTTTCATTCTTTAAATTTACACGAATCCAAACAACACTCTTATAAAAAGAGAAATGTAAACTTTGATTGTATTCATCAACTTTTGTTTACTCGCCTCACCTTTAATTTATTTGGAATATTCTGAACATTTATTTAGAAGTGAAAAAAAAATTTTTTTTTTGCTTAGTAATAATTCTTCAATTTTGCTTATCTTTTTTTTGCGCTAGCAAAAAAGACGTGACGTTTTATACGTAATTTGTGCAAATTCGCCCATCGACGTGTAATTTTTGCAAAAAAGGAAAAAAAAACTGAATTACGCTTATTTTTTAGTGATAACTATAATGTTATTTTTACTTTGATGACTGAATTGATTTAGTTAAAATTTTTTTAATTGATTTGCACGTATTTTTTTTTAAAAAAAGGCATCACAAACAATTTGTTAATAGGTTATGGGAGAAGTAAAATTTTGTTAATATTTTATCAAAATTTTCATAAAAGAAATTTGTGGAAATTTCCGAAAAATTGTGAAATGCTGAAATTAATATGCAAAAGTTATATTTAATTTTGCAACTTTTATGAAATAGTAGTTTTGTTTTGAAAAAAAAGTGAATAAAACACCGAAATTAAATGATTGAGAATCATTGTTGCTATTTGTCGGAAACGTTGCGCTTTGAAAACAAATGAAGGGGTTGAATTTATTTTGTTGCTTTTTGCTCTTTTCTCCGAAATATTGCTAATTTCAATTTTTGTCAAAATTCTGGCAATGGAAATTGAAAAGTATTCAGGCGGTAAAAATGATCAGTTAAAGAAGTTTTCATCGATGTTTTTATTTAAAATTGTTTTTTGGCTTCTATCGCTTTCTCACTCAAATTGTTAATTAAAATTTTGTGACTGTTGTGCTACTGCACGACCACAACTGTGCTAAATTTCAACGATTACCTTTTTTTTCTCCATAATCATTATTTTTTTTCTGACATGTGATTAAATTCCTGTGAGTGGAACAAAGTAAAATTTCAAAATTTGTGCTAATTTAAAAAAAAGATAAAATAATTTGATTTTATTTTAATCAAGAATAAGAGAGGCTCTTTTAAGGAGGAAGGCTGCAGCTCGGAAGAAAAGTGATACCGACATAAAATCGAACCAGCAACCTAATGTTGCTAAGTGTCAAGCTAATGCTCGTACAGAAGTAATAATTGATAATTTCTAGGTGTTTCTACCGTGGTACCTCCAGTGCTTTAGGAAGTCTTTCTAAAAAAATAATTGATATTTTAAACGATAATAAGTGTTATCAGTTGAGAGTTATCAAGTGATTTATAAATTAGATAGCGTGGTAAAATATCGTTTAATATATTAATGATATCATCAATTTAACTAAAAAATGTAAATAAAAATTTGTAATCATAGTATTAGGCTTCTAAAAGTTTTATAAAATTTTGCTGCAATTAAGTTATAAACATAAATTAGCTGCTTGTTATAGATAACCTGAGAAGCAAATAATGTTGTAATAGAACAGACCTATTAATATATTAATTTCAAATTTAGGTAGAGCGATGGGTTCGACGAGCTTTGGAAAAAGGAGTTGGCGGATTGCGTGAGGAATTTTTAGGTTTGAAGCGCTATGTTCCAGAAGGTATGACCACTAATGCATTCCAAGGCACTTTTGAAGCAGGGAAATCTCGATACAAAGATGTTCCGTGTCAAGATAAATATCGTGTCGTTCTGCGATGGCCCGGTACTACCGAGGATTATATTCATGCAAATTACATTGCAACACCAATCAATGAGAAACGCTTTATTTGCACTCAGGTACGGAACTATTTTCCAACAACAATGAGTAAGTTTGGAAGAAAATTTTTTAAAAAATTTTCATGAGTGTATGGTTTAAAAAATCATATATTGCAATCTCCTAAAAATTAATTCAAATTCTAAAAAATTAAATTGATAACATTTTAATGTAATTAGGTCTTCAAAAATTTCGCTAACTGATATTTATTTTGTGTATTTTAAGAAAATATTTATCGGAATAACATCTGTTGATCATCTCTTTCTCTTTTTCAAAAAAAAAAGAAGTCAAGCTTTTTAATCAGCTGAAAGTGATGGATCTTCTTAGCAAATATTAGTGTAAAATTGTATAATACTATTATAATCATTTAATAAATTAAATTTTTTTCTTCTCATTACCTGTGACTTTATTTAAAGGATAATATTTAGGGTCCAATGCCAAATAGTGTGGTTGATTTTTGGCATATGGTTGTGCAGGAGGAGAGTGATTGTATTGTTATGTTGACAAATACAATTGAGAAAGGCCTGAATAAATGTGAACAGTATTGGCCTAATGATGCGGGACAGACAGCCTCATTTGGTGATATTACTATTTCAAACATGGCGGTATCTTTCTGTTATAAATTACTGTGGTACCATGGTGCTAAGTGTTGAATATGTAATCATATAAGCTTACAGAGCTTTAATGATCAGGATAATTTTAGTAGGAGAATTTTAAACGTTATTGAAAGAAAATCAATAATGGAATTTAAAAAATATCCTATCATTAATTTCAATGATCATATATTACGATCAATTACTTGAATAAGGCGATCGTTGTGCAATCATTGAAATTAATTATGGGAACAAGTGGTACATTTTAAAATTGAGCACCGTGGTACTATGGTACCTTTTCATCACTAACATTAATACTACCATTCGTTTTATTCTTTTAGCACTTCGATGCTTCGAAAAAAGACTTCATTGCTCATTTATTCAACTAACTACTACTAAATTTATTGATAGTCAATTTCGAGTTCAATTTTTGTCATTTCGATTCAATTCATGTTGTTTTTTTTTGTTTGCTCACATTAATACTCATCTAAAATATCAAATCATTCTAGTTAAACATTCATGAATTAAATGTAATTAATTCAGGTACGAGCACTGGCACCAGATGAAACAACTGTGCGAGTTTCTCTACTGAAAGTTCAGTGGAAGGAAAATGGTCGTGAAAGAAGTCGTGAAATACGTCATTATCAATGGATTAATTGGCCAGATCGTGGTGTACCACCATGTCGACTTACTTCAATGGTACTTAAATTCACAATTAGTTTTTCAATAAATTGAAAATTACGATTGGAAATTTCTCATCGATTGTAAATTTTAATAGGTTCTTCTATCAAATATTCGTGGTACCAAAAAGCCAATTGTGGTACATTGCTCTGCTGGTATTGGTAGGACTGGTGCAATTGTAGCAATTGAGTATATTCTCGAGAAACTTCAACAGGGCATAGCATGCGAATCAATGGATAAAATTCTCAAGGAGCTACGAAATCAACGACCATTTACCATACAAAACGATATGGTACATATTGCTAAGAAAAAAGCGAATTTCATACTAAAGTTTTTATAGAAATGAATTAGCGGCTCAAAATTAGTTACTAATAATATTTTCTTTTAAATTTTCAAGTTGCCTTTTCTTTTCAAGGTAAAACTTTACTCTGAGTATTCCATATCAAATACTAATTATAACCTCAGAGCATTAAAATAATCACTTCACTGTCAAATAACACATACGTGTGGTTCTTATCGTTTTAATATTAAACAATAGTGCTGATGGTTTATCACAATGATATACAGTAGCAATCGTGGTTTTGTCACTGTAATTGTGGTTTTATCACTGTAATTGTGGTTTTATCACTTCAGTAATTTTCAGCAATATCTCTATGTGCATCGTGTGATGCTATTTTATTTCATTGATAAATATAAAGTTTTTGCTGACAATGACGAGCTGATGGCAAAATATAAACAATTCGTTGCTGATTATGACAAAATGACGGGATGAGAAAAGAAAACGAAGGAAGTGAAGTGTTTGTATTAATTAAAGGAGTGTAATTGTGTATTATGTCAATTTTCATTTTCATTTCATGGAAATTATCCAACAAAGTTAAATAATAAACGATTTTCAAATTTGTACGATTCCTTCTGTGATGAAATTTTCAGTGAACAGTGATTTTAACTAGTAAAGGACATTTCTTTATCGATAGAAATTATTGAAAAATAAACTGATGAAAATAATTACATCTTAAAAATTACTACTTCTTTATTAAGTGATAGAGAGCAGGTGATCCGAATACAATTGAATTATATTGAAACCGAAAAGATTATGCATCACTAAGTAAATATAATGAACTTTGCAGTGGTTGTAAATGAATAACTCAACGATAATTGTATGGTTATGCAAATATTATGCTTTTTTTAACGTAAAGTATGCATGATTATCGATTATGCTACGTAAATTTAAATCTAGAATTTAGATATTGAAAAAATTTCTAAAATATTTTTATAATTGATCAATATCTAATCTAATGTAACAATATATTAATGAGTAGAATTTAGAAAAAAAAAGGTATAAATTTTTTTAACTATTCGTTTACAATCAATGCTAATACAAATTGTTGATATAGATGTATTGCTACATAATTGATAATAGCAAGATAGGAGGAATGATTATCAGTGATATAAATAATCATTATAATCATAGTTATAATGCAAAAAATATGACTGTGGTATTTTCCATGCTCAGTCAAGATTTTCTTGAACATTTCAATGATATCATCAAATACTTAGGTGCAAATTGATAGCGTAAAATTATCGATCTGAAATTGATGACAAAAAAGGTTGTGTTTGAATTACAGCATTAGCATTATTAATAATATTCTACAATACGTGGCAATCCCACAATTTCAAATGCTTGAGTTGAATGAATCATAGTATTAAACAAACTACCATTTTATGCAGTTGAAGGATGTTGAAAATTGATGAGTCATAGTAGTCATTTTTGCGATTCTTTAAAAAATAAAAAAAAAATGTAAGTCGCTCTATTGCAATATGCAGTAAAAGTAAAGGTATTAAGTAAAAGGTATAATTAGATAATTACTGCAATTCAAAAATTTTGCGTCAGCTGTAGCTAAGCTAAATTAAAATTAATTTCATATTGCCTTATTATTTGTAGCCTATTTTTTATTGTGGATATATGCGATGAATAAACAATACGCAAGCAATAAGTGGATATTGCTAGTCACTTCGATGGTAACAGGTACCGGTGATAACGTCATTGTCGTTGCTGTTACAACACGTAAGAGTCTAGACGATGTACAAGGATTTGACACGATGATTGCTCGCAAATTACAAATTTCATTGCGACCACAAGATACAGGATATTTGAATTGTTTACAGGATATTTGAATTGTTTTAAGTCAATGTCGCATTGCAATATATGATGTTATTTTAAGTATTCAATTAATGAGAAAATTTTATTCAAACAAGTTAGACGTGTAAAGTAAGTGACCATCTTTCATGCTATTGCACTTAGACATGGGTTATCATTCGTACATAATAATTAATTCCAAGCAAAAAAAAACTTCACGACCATAAATTTGATTTTAATAAGTTGTGAGAAAACAATTAGTATTTCTTACACAATTTTTACATTCAAATATATCCGTGTTATGCTCTAAAATAAATTCACTGGAAAGTTTTTTGAAATAATAAGATATATCATCACAAAATGGAAATTCAACTTATGCGAGTTTATTTTTTTCCAATTTTCAAATTTAAAAAATAAAATGAGTTGGAAGTTTTTTGTTAGATAATTTAATAAGTATCACTTTTAATAATTGAAACATTTAAATTTGATAATATTATAGCAAAGAAGACAACTGTTGCTGCATTTTTCTTTCTCTCTCTCTCTGTATGTTTCATTTTCTCGACAAAATTATGAATGAAAAATTTGCGAAATAGCTAATTTATTAAATTAACAATTATTACTAAACATACATTCATGTAATTCTACACCATGGGATTTCGTTATTCCATTTTTATTTATTTATTTAAGTGACACAAACTTCCTTCGCCTTCCTCAACAGACCTGTGGGGTTGTTTGTGAACTGAAATGAATTCTTAGTTACTATGAAAATTCTTTTACGTATTTATCGAATTGATTATATCGTCAAATATAAACTAACCAGTTAACATCGAACTGTAATTTTCTCTGTTTTTTTTTCCTTCACTTTTTTTTTGCGCCTTCGATTTGTTCCTTTCATTTTTTCCAAATGATAATAGTAAGTGTTTGCATTTCAATGAAATCATTTTAAGCAGTTTCCCGAATACTTAAAAGTTAGTAGTTAAATTTAAGAGTATTTGAAATTACTGAATGATAGCGGAAAACTTACTGTGTTATTGTATAATCGCAAATTGAAAGAGAAAAACAAGGTGCGACTAAAACTAGAAAGGTAAATATAGCAATGAAAGTAAGTAGAAGCAGTGAGCAAAAAAAAAAATTGGAAGAAATTTTGAAAATTATAATAAAATTAAAATTATTAAATAAAATTATTAAATTATCCACTTCCACCGACTACCCTTATTTATGCAACAAAAATGTACGAATTTTTTTTACTTTAATCCTTAATAACCTAAAATTGATAATCTAATTTACAATTAATTAGTCGCTGATATTTTATAAATTAAAATTATTGCTGCAATTTTTTATCGGTTTTTCCGCTCCTACTGATTACTTTTATTTGTTCAACAAAAATGTGTGGATTTATTGTAACACTTAATAATATGAAATTAATAATTTAATTTATAATTTACTAATCGTTGACATATAATTAGTAGAAATATCCAAAATATTTGCATTATTTTTGCAATAAATAATATTAATTGCAGTAACAATTTACAATTCACAATGAAACAATTAAAATTTTAATTTTTTTTTTGTTTTCCACTCTAAGCGATCAATGAATTCAGTGATGGTTTTGTGAAGTAAATAAAAATCTCTGCTCATCTATTTTACTAGCAATTGTTGCATTAGCAGATAAATAAGCATATCGATGTTTTATTTTTGCATTTTTCTTTTTTCAAAATTTTTCTTTTTAAATTTTAGGAATAAAAAAACTGGCAAAGCTGTTTGTTTTTTTTTTCTATTTTCTTTTTTTTGCTAATCAAAATGTTATTTACAGTTATCGGTTGTAAGGTATTGAGTGCTGAAGTAGTGGCAGTTTGCGCTTCGTTCTAGCAGCAAGTTAAAAGTACTATCAACAAAAATTGAAATTCTTAGTGAAACTTGAAGTTCTAGTTTTGTAATTTTTCATTCTATCAACGATAACATTAGCATTTACCGGTAAAATTCTCTGCTTACCTTTTTCAAATCAACAATATTACCTTTTATTTTTCAAATCCTTTTTATCTTTTTCTTCTATTTTCTTTTTCTTTTGATTTGTATACTTTTATATATTTTATGTTCGTATTGAATGGGTGTGTACTTTTTTTTGTCGTCATATTGTCCACTGAATTTACACATTTAAAATTTCGTATATAAAGGACTGAAAATAAAATCATTCATTTATTACTTAGTTAAATTTAACATAAATTAAATTATCACAATATTAGGTAATAATTTTACTATCGATGAATTTGACTTTTTTTTTTCATTTAATGTTTTAATTCTCTTTTTTTTTGTTCTTATTTGCAGGATTTTTCCGGAAATTATGCAATTTGCAATAATTTTACTAATTGTCGTCGTAGCTTCGGCTACTAAAATTGTAAGTTTTGAAAAAAAACAGCAAAATTCTTCTCATTTTTAGATTAAAATAAAACTTTATTAAGCAATTTTTTACCTAAAAAAGTAAGCTAAATAAGAATTCATGGATAAGTTTCAAAAATGGATTAAATAAATTGTTAAAAGTTTTCCTCCATTTTTTTACGTATTCCGATAGACGTGTTAAGACAAAATTATACAGTATTACCGGATATCAGACAGACACTTTCGTTGTTGCACCGCGATAATTCTTGATTAGTGCAGGTAGTAGGTAACATTATCGGATAGACTAATACTGATCATACTGAATTAGATATCTGTATAGTCTTGAAAAAAAAATTGCAATTTTAGGTTAGTGCAATTTTATAATGTAAAATGAATAGACTGGGTGCTAACTAAGCTTTCACCAACTCACAAATTCTTTCATACTAATTTCTTGATAGATAATTTTACTAAATTTATCAGCAACTTTTATCATTTTTGATACTGTTTTTTTTTCTTTTTCAAATTTTCAACAAATTGTTGCACTGATAATTCTTGATTAGCATAGGTAATATTGCTGATAATTCTTGATTAGCATAGGTAATATTGCTGATAATTCTTGATTAGCATAGGTAATATCAGTTAAACAATTTACGTTATTTTTTCACTGTCTTTTCAAATTAAAATTAATTACACTAGTATTATATGATCGCTGTACTAATAATTTTTGAGAATAATAAATTGTAAATTGCAAACGATAACTAATTCATTACAGTATTAAAATAATATTTACAATTTCTATCTTGCGCTCTATTAGTATTTTCAAATTAAATTTGAAAATATAATTTTAAAATTATCAGTGTAAATTAATAAAAGAGAATTTGTTCTAATTCTTTAAAATGCAAACAAAAAAAAAGAGTTGCAGAAAATGGAAAAGAATGCTGCTGAAATGTCGCACAAACTTGTCAAGCGACATTGCTCCTGTCAACCATCATCATGCAGCTGTGCATCGGTTCAATTAAACTTTCAATTTTCATGTTCTTGCCCACAAACTTGCAAATGTCCATCACCTATTCAACCAATATATCCGCCCGTAACCTATACGATGCCAACGACAACGTTACCTCCGTTGCCTCCAATCACACCTATACCAGTCTTTCCAACTCAATCTCCCTATTGCTGTGTTTTATTCATTTGCGCCAGTTGTAGCTATTATGGTAACACGTACAACGAAGTAAATTTAAATTATTTCATAACATAATTAATTTATTTCTGAACAAATTAATGGTATAGTTAGTTCTTCTAAGTGCAATAATCTATTGCTAAACTAATTAAACTAATAATGATAGCGATAATATGATAATGATAATGATAGTAATAACAAAAATAGCAGTAACAATAATAATAATAATAATAATAATGATAACAATAATAATAATAATAATTAATAATAATAATAATAATAATAATAATAATAATAATAATAGTAATAATAATAATAATAATAATAATAATAATAATAATAATAATAATAATAATAATAATAATAATAATAATTATAATTATAATTATAATTATAATTATAATTATAATTATAATAATTAATAATTAATAATTAATAATTAATAATCAATAATAATTAATAATTAATAATAAAGCAACAGTAATAGTAATAATACGAATTATTATTATATTATTGTAAGCATTATTATTTCATAGTTTTTTCATTTTTTTTTCTCTGTCTCTAATAGTAAAATGTAATATATTTTGTTAAATTTCAGCCACAACAACCACAGTATAGACTTCCGTCAAGTCAGTACTACTTACCGCCTCCTCCTCAGTACAACTATCCGGCGCAACCTCCGTCACCTTATATGCCTATTCATCCGTCCACGTATTCTTATCCAACCACAACATCCACGTGCTCAATTGGCTTTACTATTTGTTTTGGTGGAAGCTTTTGTTGCCGAAATTGATCGCTTATTGAAATTATTGAATTATTTCAAAATGGAAAATAGCCAGTGGACAGAACTTGCGCAATGGTGCTCGAATGAACAAATTCTTTCAATTTCTATTTTAATGCGCTCATAATTTACAAACGTTTTGTGCTATATTATTTGATATTTATTAATTGTTTAAGAACGAAAAAAAAATCAGATTATTAATTTAATTTAGCAAATTACTTCTTCATTTCTTGCTTATCGCATGAAATGGAAAAACGGATTTTATCATTTAATTTAGTTCAAGCAGATATGATAAACTGAGATTGCTTTTGATTACTTTAAAAATACAATTTGATTTTTTTCCTTTTTTTTAAAAAAAAATGATAAAATCCGTTTTTTTTAAAAAAAAAAAGGAAAAAAATTAAATTGTATTTTTATCTTTTAGATCGTTGAAAGATTTAATATTTTGTTCAAAAGATGTGAAATGTAAAATTTGTCTTTAATTTTATCAAAAAATGTAACACTTAACATTCTTTTATAACTCATCAATTTATAAATAAAACTTTCAAAAGTCATTCTTTTGAAAGACAAAAATGAGTGCATAACAAAATTTAAGAAGCAATAACAGCATGCTTTGTGGAAATTTTCAATTTAATTATTGAAATATGCTAGAAGAGAAGCAGAAAATTTTACACTTTCTACTTTTGGAAGGAAATGAAACTATGAGAATTAAATTAATTTAGCAAAAATGCTAAATTAATTTGTGTGTGAAAAGAATAAATTACATTTCGAAAAATAGTGCTCTAAATATAAAGAAATTTATTTACGCATATAAATGACACATAAATATTTTCGTTTTTCTTTTTTTAAAAAGTTCCGTTGTGAATAGAAGTAACTGCACTTCTATTCATTATTGCTTCTTAATTATAACGTTTAAAATGACGTAAAAAATTACTAAAAAATTAAAAAATTACAATTGCTAATTGCAAAATTATAGTAACATTGATGTAGTAGTAATTAACTAACAAACTTTACGAAAATTAAAAATGAATTTCCCAGCTAAATAACTCTCTTTCTAATGTTTGTAAATACATTCAACCGTATAAGCACTAAATATTTTAACCTTTTGCACTTTGGCATGAATCATTTCAATATATAAATATTTGAATTGAAATTGATATTATCGATTAAAATATCCACAGTGTCGATGCTGCAGTTGTAAAGGAAGTCTGAGTTTTGTTTGAAGTAAAATATCAAATTATCCGATAAGTATTAAACAACGGAAAGTTACGATGATCTTCAGATCTTCAGATTTTTTTTTTACAACGGAAAGTTACGATGACAGTTTTGTGCGCTAACAAAAAAAAATGAAACGTTTATGGAGGCGTTAAAATAAGACAAATTAAAGTTGAAATGTGTACTAAGTGCAATGATTGCTAATATCCGACATTTTTCAAGACTCTCGATGATTGCTAAAATGGCAAAGGTTTCTAGCTGACGTCACAATCATCGCTCTGATCATCTTCGATACCTGAAATGAGGCATGCTGGAAGTTTTTTATTTCAAATAATTTTCCTTTGATGATAAAAAAAGCTTAATTAGTAAATAAAAATTATAGAAAAAAAAATGGAAGAAAAATAGTTTACATCGATATAACTCTAAAAAATTTCCATTTAATCTAAAATATGAAAAGGTTACATTTCAAACGGATAAAATTAAATGTACTCATAGCACTGATCAAAGAACTGATTGGTTTTCGGAAAAGCGTTTTTCTTTTCGGCTGAAACTTGGCGTTCTTTGGTCACACTTTAAAGAGTTAGTTATTAAAGCTTCGTAAGTTATCAGAATTTTAAAAATTTAACCAAATTTTTTCAGTGCAATTTTTATGCTACGTTGACAAGTACACAACGTAGACTTTGAAACTCTGATAATTTATGATTTCGAAAATTAAATTAAATCAATAGCATAGTTCCATTTTGATAGACATTATAGTGCAAACTTAAATTATCATGCCATTTATTATCATTTTACCTCATAATAATTTTGAATTAAACAAACTGAGACTTAAATTATTTGCTAATTTAAATGAAAAGGATAGAATTAGATTTAAACTTAAAAGGATATAAGCAACCAATTACTTTTTTAACATTTTTTTTTTCCGTAAATTTTTCAACTTATT
Source organism: Litomosoides brasiliensis (assembly GCA_013365375.1). NCBI lineage: Eukaryota > Metazoa > Nematoda > Chromadorea > Rhabditida > Onchocercidae > Litomosoides > Litomosoides brasiliensis. The sequence goes on along the minus strand of JABVXW010000227.1, from coordinate 41,046 downwards.
TTTTTCTTTTTGTTTTTCCGTAACTTTTAATGTCACTTTTATAGCAAAGAAATTATGAGCGGAGAGAGCAATTTTAGCTGAAAAATGTCCAACATTGTTGAAAAATTTACAGTAATTTTTAAAAGTTTTTTTTTTAAAAAAGTATTTTTTAGGTAATTGACTTATAAATGAAAAAATGCAGCGATTCTTCAACCGTATTTTTTTAAAAAAAAACTAGGTAATTTCAATTTATCACTTTACATTTTTATCAGTTAGGTAATAAAAGTTAATGTCCAATCTTTCTGGTACGAATCGATTGAATTCTAGCTCAATATGAACTAAAATTCGAGATGTCATCTGAAAATTTCAAAAAGGTCAATAATAAACAGGTTTTGGATTTTAATTTAAAAATTTAGAACGTAAACGGCAGCAGCATATGAGAAAAATAACTCTCTCAAAGAAAAAAACGAAACGACGACGTGTAGCACTTTATTCTTTTTTTTATTCTTACCATAACTGCTATTGGAAAGGAAATTGTATAAAAAAATTTAAAAAAAAAAGAAAGAAATAATGAAGAAAATAATATGCGAAAAACTTTGTGTATCATTTGGGTAATTCATTAAATTAATATCAAATGTTATTTCAAAATAACATAGAGTAATAATAAAAATTCAATGATTAAAAATGATTCAAAAAAATTAAAAAATTAAAAATGATTCAATGATTAAAAATTTTAATGATTAAAAAGTGTTCAAAAATTTTTGTTAAAAAAGAATTCTCATTAATTAGAACTTAACAATTTCTTCCATTTCAATTTACTACTACAATGTGTCATTGTCTATTTGTTTGTCAAATAAATATCAGCAACACCAAACATAAAGTATCATTGAAGCAAATAAATAGACAAAAAGGTTGTAATTTCAAAATGTAAATTAATTGCTGTTCTTTAATTTCCACTTAACAAATAGCATGAAATTAAAATTAGTTGTAAAATGAGGGAAAAATTTTCAAAGTTATAAAAAAAAAATGATAAAGGAAGTAAAACAGTTAATTATTTAGATGATAGTATACGAGGCCCAACTATAAATTTGTGTTGGATTTGGATTACGTTGCAAACTACCACCTCTTCTATTCAAAAGTGATAAATATCCGACTGGAATAAAATCAATACTATCATCGAAATTATCTCCATAATCATCAAAACGTCTACGACCACCGTTACGTCTACGACCACCACCGTTTCGTCTATCACCTCCACCATTTCGACCACGACGATCATCACCAATAAAAGGTAAATATCCTCTTCCATTGAAAAATGATGGATATGCATTATAGGGATTGTAATTACGAAGATATGCTAAATATGCTGCCTCATATGATGGTGCACCGATATTACGATCAGGAAATGATGGTAAACCATTATTATATGGCAAAGGTGCGCCGCCGTAAGGTGGATTAACATAATATGGCAAAAATCTTCTGTAATCAAAGGTAGTTGTTGTCATTGTTGTTGTTGTTGTTGTTGTTGTTGTTGTTGGTCTTGCAGTTGTGGTAGTACTTTGTGGAGGATTAAAATCGATAGGTAGATTCGCACCTTGATTAGCATTATTATTCAATGACTGAAACAAAAGCAAAAAAAATGAATATAAGAATTTTTAGAAAAAAAAATTTTATATTTAAATTTTATATTTTTTATTTCATATTTAATTTCATATTTAAAAAGTTTAGCAATACGTTTTTTTTTGTTCGTTTATTCGTCATTTATTTCAATGTTTACATTGCATTTGAATTGATAGCAAAAAGCGCAAATTTGTCAATTTGCGCTTCATCCTTTTCATGAATACATACTAAAACTAACATTATCTCCCACTATATTACCATTGAATGAATTAATTGCCATTCCATTGACTGATATGGTCGAAAGAAACAAACTAAAAATACAACTTTATTGTTGGCGCTGTTTGTTTGGTGGTGCGCAGTCATTAAAGTTAATGAAATATGTGAGTTGTTTAGTGTCTTCTGTATATTGAAAAATTAAAAAGACACAACGAATTTTACAAAATTTTTATTAATATTTTTAACTATAAAAATTTACTTTTACATTTTAGTTAATAGTTGCATAATACAAATTTATTTTTTTTCTTTTTTTGGAAATTTGCATAAAAAATTTTCCTTTACTATCGGTTTTTTAGAAAAAAATAAAATTGCTTATTTTTGTAAATAAAAATTTTACACTAACAATTACTTTACCTAAGTGAGAGAAGAAGGATACGCTGCGTGAGCTTTCTCTCGTTCCCTCCTCCGGTCATTATTACTTGAATTAATGAAAGCTGAAACGGTAAGTGATAAAGTGCTATAAAAGTATTTACCTAATTTAGGTTTACCTAGTAGTATTTACCTATACAATAAGTAGTATTTATTTACCTAGTATTTACCTATACAATAAGATAATTGTTACAACAAATTCTCTGATTCATTCAACAATTATGATGGAAATTTTTCATTGATAATAATATCAGAGCATACCTGTGCAACAATAATTATTTAATTTATCAAAAAAAAAATGTTCGTCATTAATTTACTTACTTACTCTAACTATTTTTGTCATATATATAATATGATAAAAATTTTTTTACAACAAAGAAGAAATAAAAACAAAGAAGTAAAATGAAATTGGAAAAGTTAAAAGGAAAAAAAAGAAGGGACGAGTTATGAAGTCAAAAACTATTACATTTAAGGATAGCAAAGTTTTGCCCAAATGCGACGAATTAGTAGCAATGATTTGATGAAGTAAAATGAAGAAATACTTTTTTTTTAAAAAAAAAAGGACAGAACAAGAAATTTAACAATATTTCCAACATTTTAAACGTCCTTTTAATGAACATCATCATTTATTTAGTTCGACAAAATTTTTACCTTTCCTCAACAATTTTTCGTTTCTTTCTTTTTTTGTAAATCTAATCTAAGAGTTTTTTCTTCATTCTATCTTTTTACATTCATTTACACACACTCAATTAGTTTATTTGTTAAAATTTGATATTTTTTCCGTCCTTATTCTTTTAACACTTTTTTATTTTTAAATTAGAATTTAAATTTTTAAATATTAGTTAAATATTATCATTTGATAGAAAAAAAAATGACTAGTAACGGGTAAAGTAAAATAAAAAATATGGAAAATGTAAAGATTTTATATCAGCCAAAAGGATATATTAGTAATTTTAACGCATATATTACTTAGGAAAATCAGTTGTAAAATTGACACTCATATGATCAGTGTATTTAAGACACAGTAAAGTAAATACCTTTAATGTTCATTTTAAGATGTAACATTCAATTGTATCAAAATTTCCTATCAAAAGATAATGTAATCTGTAGGAAAGTTGAAATTAGTTCTTTTTTTTGACGTGAAAAAGCAAAAAAAAATTAAAAAAAAAATGAAAGAGAAAAAAAAACGCCAAAGTACACGTACAAAGTATTTTGCGCTCTTTAACAAATCTTAGCACATCAAGCTGAAACTTATTTCATTATTGCTTTGATGCTAAACAAACATTTTTAGCAATTAATATTTTTATGATAATTACGAGACAAATTACGTAAAAAGGGAAAAATATTTGTATGAAAAAAAAATTGACCAAAAAATCTGCAATGTATACGTATACTGTAAAATGTATACGAAAATGTATACGTATATATGTATACGTATACAATGTATACGTATACTGTAAAACGGTAACGCATATCGTTTCAGGTAAATCTCATCTTCAGCTGTGCGATCATATCAGAAGCAATGAAGTGTTGCAATAACTTCTTCTAGCAAAATTGATACTAAATGATTTAAAAAAAAAAAGCAACTCTTTCATTTTACCCTTTTATATTGAGAGTTACCGAAGAAAAAAAAATTTTTTTAGTTTAATAATTTATTCATAAAAAAGAAGATGAAATAAACAAAAATATTTGTTTTAATATCTAATTAATTCTTCTTTTTAAGGAAAACAGGTTTATGAAGAAAATTTTGAAGTTCTTAGCAAAAGTACATTTGTGTGAGCACTAATTTAACATATCACACGTAAAGTGAAATAAAAAAAAAAAGTGAATAGTAAGATGTACAATTCAAAATTTCCAAACAATTAACTAGTTCAGAAATTTAGAAGTGAAAATGGAATTCAGAATGCAAAATCTTAAAAGATAATGAGTAAAAAATTGAAATGAAATGGTTGAAATTTCAAGACACTTTTGAATTCCTTTTAAAAACTCCAAAAGTGTGTAAGAAATTTCAGAGCATAAAAACCAAAAAACTTAAAAAAAAGTCCCAAAATTCTACGAGTTCAAGCTAATGTACTATTTCAAAAGTTAGCAGCGTCGGACAAAAACTTCTAGAATTGTTTTCTTAAAGTATAAAAATTCTGTAAGTCAAATTTTGGAATCAAGAATTAATTAGATATTAAAATCGGAACTGTCGTATCACATCCATCAAATGCAGAAAAAACACGCAATTAATTCAAAGTATGTAAAAGACACACATTGGAAATAAATTCTTTGGAATTTACAATTTTTAATTTTTTAATTTTACAAATCAAAGAATTAACAAAGAACAGCAAACTCTAATTGCAGGAAGTGAACATGCAACTCATCAAACTGTGAAAAGTCATGCAGTCAGGTAAACTATGTAAAATGCATGCAACAACAATAAGTAATTTGGAGAAAGTATATAAACAAAATATGCAGTAACTAAAATTAATTATGCAAACGTAAAAAAAAGTGCAATGCAAGAAAATGTGCTGAATAAGTGTTAATGATCAAATGCATTACCCGAGAAGTGCTAAAGTACTAGTAAGCAAATAAGAGGTTATGACCCTAAAATACTTAAAAAATACAATTCAAAAAAATAGAGAGAAAAATGCGAAAGAATTATTTGAAAATTGGGAAAGTAGAAATGACAGAAGGATTTTTTGAATTAAGCACGAAAGTCATCCAGAAAATAAGTAAGAAAAAACATTTATTAAAGTTAAGTCATTTAGAATGAATTTACCTGAGAAGAATGTAAGTGAAGTAAATAAAAAGTATGCAGTGACATAGGAAAAAATTAAAGTTATTGAAAAGTAGAAAAAAAAATTAAGAATTATGAAAAACTGAGGTAAAATTAAAAGAGCGCAAAAACGCTCCAGAAATTTAAACAAAAAAAAACACTCGAAAAAAAAGCGAAAGAAATTTTGGCGATGAAAATTCGCATTACTTCATCAATTTGAAAAATCAAATTAGAAAAACCTACCCTTTCAGAATGGTAAAGACTAAAGCTGAGTCATCAAAAGTTCAAACTCCAAGCATTCTAATAAAGTTGTAAACGATGAAAAATTCTGAAGTCAACTAAAAAATCTCCGGAATTTGATGAGTCAAAAATTAAAAAATTTAAACAAAAATTTTGTGACCTAAACGTTTAACAAGCAATTTGGAAAATTAAAAAAAAACTGCAAAAAACTTTGAAACGAACTTTTACGCTCAAATAAGAAATTAAAGAAATTTGAAACAATGAAGGATTGAAAAACGCAACAACGTCTAAAATAAAGACTAAAATTTACGAAATTTGGAGAGATAAGGAATTAAAAAAATTCCTTATCTCTCCAAATTTTGCCTCTTTTGGCTCTAAAATTTACTTTAACAACTTGCAAAAATCTCCTTACCTGGAACGGAGAGGTTCTGAACAACCTCTTCTCTCACCACAAGGCCCAATCTTCGGCGCTTTGCCTGCCTTTCACTCATTACAACCGCACATGCCCTCAGGCATCAGTCGCGGCTATGTGGTTCTGCCTCCGCCGTCTTGAGGCCGCAGCAGGAGATAATAGAGATAACAAGCGCACAAACATTTCTAAAATTTACTGAAAATCAAGACTCAGTTCAAGTACCTATGCATGGGATTCGCCACTCCTCCAATTTCTTGAACTGCCTGCTGCAAATGCCGCACACTAAAAAAAATGTCAGGAAATATTACCCGAAGAAACCATCTTCAAACAAACTGTTCATTGCTATGATAATTTGGAACTGTTATTGTCCTTCCCTCTGTTTCAGATGAGAGTAAAAATGTAGTGAATTCCATCGTAAGACCGCAGATTAGGTGTTCCGCAGCCAAGGCGGTTTGCGTGGCGGAAAATCTGATCGTCCTTGTTCTTTTGAAATTACCTTTAAATTTAGCCGAAATTATCACTTTAACATGACTACTGAAATTCTCTGTTTGCCTTCTATTTGTTGAGGCAGTCACTCGCCTCCGTTGGTGCCTCCGGCACCTCAAAACTTTCTCTATAATCTTCTGGCAGAGGGGCCCGCTCTACCGCCGTTAGCCACTCTTCGGCTTTATCATTATCTTCATCCTCAGGCAGAGAAGCTCACTCCGCCGCCGACACTCAGTCTTCGGTTTCCGGCTCCTTAGGTGCCGGTTCTACCTCCACTTCCTGTGGGCAATTAAAATTGAACAAATATTGTTGTCGAAGCACTCTAATTCACGTAAAATAAGTCATAATTTGCGTGTGGAAGCTAAAATAGAGGAAAATATATAGCCAAAGAAGCGAGTTAAAGAGAGGAACTAAATAGCGGAAATGTAAGACTTTGACGCCAACATTCGTTTCCCACGTGATATCTCAATAGAATTGTACGTGCAAACGTACAAATTCCATGATTCTTTTGACCATCCGAGACTCTCTCTCTCCGTCCAGAGATAGAGATAGGAAACAAGATCACTCGATCTTTCTAATTTCAATTAATATACATATTTTCGTTGCTTAGTGATGTGTTTGAATGTACGAGAAGTGATATTGAAACATCGAACAATTCAATTTTGTACTTCGTCTCCTTCATTCCAGACGTGTAAACTTTAGGTTGTTGTTCATTTTAAAAAGTGTCAAATAATTTTCAGAATTTATTTCCGCTTATTTTACTGTCCTTAACAGCACTTTTGAATTACTGAATGAATTTGCTGAAGTATTTCTCATCCTGATATTTGAATATCATTTCCAATAAAAGTAACTTTACATAATAATCAACAAAATTTTTTTTTCTGCAAACAACGATTAATAATTTTGTTTTTTTTTTCATCGAATAAAATAAACCATTTTTTAATTAAATATATCTCTTTAATCAAATTCCAATTAAAATTAAGAAAAAAAAACTCAAAGCTATAAATAAATAATATTTTTTAAATAGTAGTAGTAGTAATAAATGATTATTTTTGCTTTTTTTTTGTCAAACTGAAAAGTTTCATTTCATTTTACCGTAATTTAGATGAAACTGTGTTAAAGTTAAGTACACGATGCTTTGAATCAAATTTATTAAAATTACAGTAACACGTTTCAGCAGGCGTAGTACTTCTCTCACATCATTTATAATATTGTAAGAATAAAATTAAACTCTTCAAGGAAATTTATAAATTTTAAAAGGATAAACATTTCCATGTTACTTTTGGTGCGCAGTATGCATAATTACGAATTTTGCTTACTGGGCCAAGCTGAGTCATTCGTTCAATGATGCATGCTTTCAGGATCGGATCACAGTAACATCCTTTCTCACTAAAAATTAATTTATTCATACAAACAAAAAATTTTTGTTTAATAAAATTTACTGCAAATGATAAAAATTATTAATTATCACTTATTATCACTTACATTGCTACAGTGTATTAATTATCACTTATCACTTACTAATTACCATTAATTATCAATTATTAATTATCACTTCTACATGCGTATAAGTTAATTTATTTTTAATTAATTTTGAATTGTATATTTTTGAAAAACTTTTACGTCCATTGCTGATTTTGCGCTAAACGACACCAATAGATTGGCTCTCGTAAACTGTAGCAATGAGCGTTCGATGAACATAATCTTTGTCTGAAATAACTATTTAAAATTTTTCTAAATATTTTATATATAATTTATAAAATAAAAAAAAAGTTTTCCTGAAATATTTTTACTTTAACTTAGTTCCGACGTCATACCTATATATTTAGTATTACCGTATAACAATGCTTACATTCCATCGGTGTTTATGAATGTTGCACCGTAATAATTTCTTGGCATACTGTTATCAGTACTGTATGTGTTATCCTGTAAAACTTTAATGTATAAAATAATCATGAAAGTAGAATAATTGCAAACTTGAAACTTTGTACTTTTACTCGATATGTGATAAATGCTTCAAGTAACAATATCATATCACTAAATTATCATTAAAGAAACTCTCACTCATTAATTGATACTTTTTGAAAAATTGTTTACAATTTAATTTTTTATATTAAAAGTTTATTATATTAAAATTATATTTATTATATTAAAATTTATTATATTAAAATTATAAAATTTATTATATTATATTTATATTAAAATTTTATATTAGAAATTTATTTTTATTTTTATATTTTATATTATATAAAATTGTTTACAATTTTTATATTACAACTTAATTTTTTATATTTTTAATTTTTATTGTTTTAAATTTTATACTTTCAAGAATTGCTTAATACTGTTATATTTTAATATTAAAACTAACCAAATTAAGTATTTGTGCTGCTGCAACCAGAAAGCATGCACTAAGTGCAAACAGAAATTGTAGCAAAATATTCATAGTTACTGTAATATGCTAATTTTACAGTAACTTAATTTTCATGCTAATCATTTTTTGCTGTTGTTGTTGTTGCTGTTGCAGAAAGGAAACGTTTATATAAATCAAATTTGAATTTGCAAATATTAATTTTCACTCTTACTACTCAACCAATCTACTATACTTTCTTTTACTTAATAATGTAAAAAAAAAACTATAATTAAATTCAATGACTGATATACAAGTATATTTTGAAGAATCGTTGTGAAAAATTATTTAAAACATTCGTAAGTGCAAGAGAGAGGGATAGAGAGAGAGAGAGAGAGAAGCTGTGAAAAAACTTTCTCTTTAATCTTTCGCCACATCCTCACAATATTTATTTCAAAATTTCCTTTTATATTTTCCGCATCATTATCATTTCATATTCAATCATTTTCATTTGCATAATCTGAACTTTAAGTGCTGAAAAAAAATGAATTTTAAGTTCTGCAATAAATCAGACAATTTATAAATCTTTTTTTCCCAAAAATTTTTAACTGATCGTTGGATTTTGTTAAACGTTGCTGCTAAATGCAAATTTTTCAATCATTTCACATTTACATTCTATCTTACTCTAATTAATTACATTTAAAAAAATTTTTCGATATCTTTTTACACATAATAATAATATTCAGAACGAACAAAATATTATTTAAGTTAACCCAAAGGTATTAATTTTCACTCTTACTACTCAATGCTCGGATATTAATTATCGATTAATTATTTGAAATTTTCCCACGTTATCCGTATGTAGCAGAAGAAAATTCAACCTCTTCTACATGCACTGAATAGAATTGGAGTTAAAGATTGGAATTGTGGTCACAACTACTTTCATTCTCCGATCGTTAATTTTTTAACGAACAAGAAAAAAAAAAGCTTTTTTGATGTTCAACAAAAACAGCTTGCATCTTTAAGCCCTCTATCAGTGAAATATTATAGCAATCAGTTTATGCAATTAATAAAAGTTGGAAATTAAATTCTCTATTTATCTTCAGCACTACGAAATACTCATAGAATAAAATTTAAAAATATTAATTGGAATGATTGAAATCAATTATATATTTGTAGTAATTAAATATATTTCTTGTAAATTCGATTTTTCAAATTGTGCAAACGATTGGACGAACTTATATTTTAAAATAAGACTTCCAGAGAGAAGTGAGGAGGAAATTATCTTCTCATAGGAAAGCGGAAATAAATGCGCCTGTCATCGATGCGCTTATCCGATCCATCTGATTTTATCAGAAAAATACGGTATTGGAAATACGACGCTTGTAATCTCAACTGTGTGAATATTAGAAATAATAAAATCGTTTTTGTTAAATTTAACATTTAAATTAGAAATTCCAATTTCAAATAAATTTCATCCCAGAAAAGATAAAAATTAATTAAATGTGCATAAATTTTGATTTTTTTTTCAGTTTTATATAAATTTAAAAATTTATGATTAACTTTGTTTTTATTCTTTCTGTATCGTTTGAGAGAGAATTGATGAACGATAAATTATAAATAAATCTTTGACATCAAATATTGAAATCAATTCGCTTCGTTTTACTGTTTATTGCATCGAATCTCTGATGATTTGCTTTGATACGCTTTTTTAATTTTAGAGTTTACAAGTTTACAACGAAATGTTTGGAAATTTTCAAGAAGTATTTTGTTGAAAATACCTCACCAAACAGTATTATAGTGATTCGATCGATTAGAGTGATCAGTTACGGATCAATCAGAGTAATCAGTTAACAGATCAATTAGAGTGATCAGTTACCCGTCACTTTTTATTGTGTTAAAAAATAAAAATAAATAAAAAAAAATAATGCAACACTGATTTTAGTAATAATTTGCATAAAAAATTTAGCATAAAAATTTGTGAATTAGATGAAAGAGGAAATGTTTAAAAATATGTGCACAGAGAAATTTTAACAAAAAAAAAGACATCCATTAATTTCAAAATTACTAAATTTCAAAATTTCAAAATTTTCAGAAAAAACTTTCATTAATTTCAAAATTTCATTAATTTCAAGAAATTATCGCCCACAGCTAAATAGTTTCCGGATTTATTAGCTGATCGCATGAAGTATGGAATTTTAAGTCTTAATGATCTTTCGATTAGCTCAATTTGTCTTAGCAATAATAGTTCAACAAAGAATTCGATGATCGAATTTCAATTGTTGAAAGAAAAAGATTCAGAAATAAATATCTATTTACGGTGCAAAACTTTGTCATCTTTTGTAAAATTTTTGCTAGCAAATTTATTTACATTCTCGTAGTTATATTTGTGTACGACACGTGAAAATGATTGCATACAAAAGAAACGCATATAAAATATAATTTTTATTGCGATCGTTGACGTGTCTAGAAATTTTTATTAAGATATCATTAATCAAAAAATTTCATTCAATAATTCCTGCTGATAGAGATTGTTGAAATAAGTTGTGATATTGCGCTAACTGACAAACACCAATGTCATCATTTACTACATCTGTTCAATTAGAATAATTTAATCAGTGTGATTTTACTTGTTATGACGTCATACGTGATAAATATAGCATCGATAAGAAGTAATGTAGGATTTTGGCGTTGCAAAAAAAAGCGACAATTTAATTATGTAAAATGTTTTCAAAATGAAAAAAAATAATTTAATCAGCGTGATTTTACTTGTTATGACGTGATAAATATAGCATTGATAAGAAGTAATGTAGGATTTTGGCGTTGCAAAAAAAAGCGACAATTTAATTATGTAAAATGTTTTTAAAATGAAAAAAAAAGCAAAAGTAAACTTTAATATGAATTTTTGAAGGCAAAAAATGAAAGTTTTATTGCAATTTCTATTTCTGTTTAGTTTATATTTTCTTATCGCACAGTCAGAAATTAACGATTTGGTGAGTTGTTATTTCAAATATAGCAAATATTAATTAATTAATTTTTTACAACTGTATAATTTATCAAAGAAAAAAAGAAATTAGCAATTAATGATAGTTTTTCCTTTCAATTAACAATTTGTTAAATTTTTTACAGACAAGAAAAAAAAGAAGAAAAAATTAAATTTTCAATTAAAGATTAGATTGAACTTATTGCTGATCGCTTCATATGGAATAATATTGAAAGTTTTATAGGATGCTGCACCATTCAACTATACTTATAGTACGCCACCAAATTCTTACGGTGCAACGTTTATAAACACTGACGGAATGTAATTGCTTTCTACGTCATTCATTTCAAATATTTTTCCTTTCTTACAATTAAAATTAATAATTTTTCTAAAACTTTTTTTAATTTTCTGAAAAATATCATCAAATGTTTTATTTTAGATTTAAGCCATGCACTTCTCACGCTGATTGCTACAATATGCGTGAACCGGTTTATTGGTGTCGTTTATATCGAAATCAGCGATGGACGTTAGTTATTGCAATTTTTTTTTATTAAATTTAGATATAAATATACGGAAATTTCACAATTGCAAGAGTGAATTTCAAATCGATAACATTTTTTTTCATTGGAAAAATTTATAATTTTTTCTGCTCTTCCTCTTTGAATTATTAGACAATGAGCAATTTGTTGCAGTTAATTAAACTTTTTGCAACAAATTTTTTTATTAATCACCCAAATTAATTTATTAATTTTAATGAATGTCGTGGTGTTTTTTTTTTCTAAATTAGCTATAGATTGGTGGTATTTTTCAGTAAACTCTAGTTTTAATCAGATATTTAATTAACTATGCAAATTCTGATAGGCTAATTTGTTTGTCACACACAGATTTGATGAGTGATAGGTAAACAAAATGAGCTGAATTGAAACTATCAGAATTCATTAAATTTTATTCAGAGAAAAAGGATGCTATTGTGATTCTATCGTGAAGGCATGCATCATTGAAAGGTTTACTGAGCTCGGACCAACCTATGCAATTCGGAATTATGCACTATGTGTACCGAAAAAATCATGGATTTGCCCAAATTTTATGTAAATTTTATCAAAATTTTCATTTTTTTTCTTTGCAATTCCATAAAAAAAAATGCAGTAAAATTGTTATGGTTGTTTGGATAACTTATGCAATCGTTTGCATAAGTTTTTATTGCAATTTTAACAAATGTGAAGTTATGAAATTGGGCGTGTAATACGGTTGAGCATACAATACGGTTTGTTGTGTTGTTAACAGAAAATGAATATTATTTATTGTTACCGAAATAAATAATTTTGACAGATTTTTTTTCTCTTAAAAATACGCATTTCATTGCAGGCGGCTAATTTCAGTTCATAAAGAAAAATAACTTCTAATAAATTTTCTGTTTATTATTCGTCAAACTCATTCATTAAATAATCAAATAAGCTGCTGATATTATACTCTGCAAGAAATACTTTTGTATTTCCAGACGGAAGATATTTTTGTTGTTGCAACTTATATATTCAAACAAACCGGAATTGCAATCTCAGAACTTACTCTGGGATTTTCAAATGTGTTGAAGATTGCTCATGTATTTTTCCGTTTCTTTAGCACTCCGGAAATGAGATTCTTCATTTGTTTTCAACAATTGGTTGGAACTTTCAGTTACTAACTGCATGAACTCCACAGCAGCTATTACTGTAAGAATTGGACAAAATGACATTATAGGATGATTTTTTCCACATTTGCAAAAAACGTCCTGGAATTACGCTAATTTAGGGATCAGTCAACTATGACGATTTTGGAAAGGGACATGGAATAATTTAATGCAACATCTAAAATTCGTACTCTATAGTTACAGGTAGATAGATGTGTTGAGAGATTTACGAATATTTCCATACTTGGCAATGCTTGTGAGAAAGTGCTTAAATTTATTAATGGTTTTTGCACGTAGACTGAATGTATTGTAGGTGACTTTTATATGAAATTATCATAAAGCCAACTTAAAACTTTCTACTTTCTGTCTACAAAAGGAATGCTTTAAGCAATAATATCATATCAGCACGGAAAGTACTCTTTAACTGATACTCTCTGACGAGTTATATCAATGCAAGAATCAATTAAAATTAAATAATTCACCAAAATCGGAGATTTGCGATTTCGCAACGCAGAAAACAAAAGCTAGGCACAACCAAAAATTAAATCAGAATTTAGAAATAATATATTTCCAAAAATTCGTACTAACTTTCTGTCTATTGCAAAAGACACTCAGTGACGATAAAAAAATTTGAATATAAAATAATTGGAATGCCTTCTTCAAAAGCAAAAATTTTAAACAAATCTCCAACTCATACATTTATTGAATGAACATATAAACCAATTTAATATGAATTCCTTCTATTATATTAATTTTTGCAAAATCATAAAATTTTACTGCCAAAGAAACGAGAAACAAAGTAATAATGAAATTGATAATAAACTGTAAATGGTTGGGATTTAATACAACAATGACTGAACAGATATAATTTTGATTTGAATAAATGAGTAATGAATGAATGAAAACATAAAAGAGCTTATTAAGGACAATACCAATTCAGCGATGAACGACAATGAGTGTACTCTAAACGACCGTATGATTGCCGGTTAATTACGCATGATTTAAGCTTTAGATCACAATGACAACCATCTTTCCTATAAACAAAATTGTTTATTTATTCGAATGATTATTAAAATGTATAAATATAAAAAATTGCAAATAAAAGTTTCCAAATATTATTAAAGTTTCTATTAAATTAAAAGTTTCCAAATAAAGCAAATAAAGTTCCAAATATTATATTAAATTCTTAAAAAGTATAAATATAAAAAACCGCAAATAAAAGTTTCCAAATTTCAAGAAAATAAACCGAATTCCATTTGAAATAATTATTGTACGTAAAAATCTGCGTAATCTCAAATAAATAATCAGTCAATTCAAAAATATTCAACAACTCTAAGTAAAAATCCTCGCCATTCTGAGAATGACTAAATACACTGCAACTTTGACGTGTATTTCTTGCTACATTCCGTGCTACAAGTCGATTGTTTCATCATAGTGACAAAACCGGAAAAAACCGGATGAATGAAAATTTTACAGTTCATCATCATTATGCATGACATCGGTAACACTGTTGTTGTATAAGTTGTCCTACTGTATCCATACTCTTTACCGATGCTCAATTCTATATACATATATATACATACATATTGTTTTTATCCAAGAATTTATGAAGGAATTGCAATGACTTACATCCATTTTTGTTCCGGATCAGGTCGGCACCAGCGTACTGGTTCTCGATAATAGTAACAATCTTTGTGTTCGAAGCAAAATTGTGCTCTGGAATAAATTCCGATGATACAAAGAAGAAACTGTTATTTAATTTTGAATTCTGATTACTTTTTTTTCCTACGCATCTGAATAAAAGCTAATCAAAAAGTCAAATATTTATAAATTATCGGATGGAATGTTAATTTATTCAAGGATGAATTTAAATAAATCAATGCTAGTTTTGTCTAACTTAGCAAATTAATGTCAAACTTTTCCTTCCTCATTAATCCAAGATATATTCCAGTACGTAATTAATATATTAGTAGTTTTGGTAACATTGACAATTGGCTAGTCCTCTTCCCCTCCCCTCCCTCCTACACCCAAATTACAGACCTAAATAACCCCTCGCTCCGTTCTTCCTCAAGAAACGTGTGCCTCTTTGTTTTGAAATATTTCAAATACTTTCTATTCAAATTGAGGATAAACAAACTTTCCATCGCTTTTGACAAACTGTGCTCCCATGCAATCGGAATTTGGGTCTTTACTCGGCTTACACTGTGATACCTGAAAGTATACTACGGACATTTATGATAATTTTTATTTAATATTAACTTTTGTTTTTTACTAACCGATAAATGTCATTTTAGTAGTTTGTAAAATTCTTTTTGAAAATAAAATCAAAAATATCATTAGCATAAAATAAATTGTTCTAACAAATTTCTTTAAAATTTGCAGTATTTTCTGAATTATTGAAAGGATTGATCAGAGGATTAAAAGCGCTAAATTTCTTTGTTTTTTTTTTCCTCTAAACTTTTTCTATACATTGTTTTTTTTTAAAAAAACGAAAAAAAAACTTTAGTAACAAAATTATATAATCAGAAAAAAAAACCATCAATGATAGTCTAATATAATTCTTATGAGATGACTGATATATACAGTTTTCTCTGAGATAGAAATTAAGAAAAAAATGATATGAAAAAATTTAAAAAAGAAAAGAAACTTTAAAATAATAAAATAATTAATTATTAATTTTCAAAAAAAATAATAAATTATTTGTTTGATTTTTATTAATTTTTCATTTAAAATTATTTAATTTTTCATTAAAAAAAAGTTAATGGTAACCTACTAAGCTAGCAAATGGTGGATGTGAAAAACATGGAGTGACAGCCAATATAAGCAACTGCCACATACTGAATAAAAAACTGCTCTTTTTTCCCAAAACAATTTATTTTCTTTAAAATTTTCTAAAAATAAAAAATAACAATTTCAAAATTAATTAGCAAAACAACGAAGTTAGCTCTGTGCCGCACATTCGTAACAGAAGTCACAGATTTAAGTACAATCGATAATGAAAAAGGAAAAATGAAATTTAATTATCATCAATGAATATGTTCATTCTTTTGTTTCAAATTTTAATAGAATACAAGAAAGTTGAAAATGATGACGAAATTTATTTTGCTAAAATTATGAAGAGAAGAACGTTTGTGGAAAAAGTTTTAACTTAAGTATTAATGGTCACGCCATTAATACTTAAGTATTAATGGTTGAACAAATTATTGAACAAACACTGATCACCAAATTTCAAATTTTTAATTTTTTAAACACATTTCTGTAAAAAAACAAATATGAGTGTTTCTCACTGTCCTTCCCTCCCTCTCTCTTTCTCTCTCTCTCTCTATGTTTTAATTAACTACAATGGAAATAGCTCCTATTAGAAAATATTTAGCAAAATTTAATCAATTATAGATTAATGGTGAAATATAGTGAATGAATGAGTTGATAAATAATTTCAGTTTGATTGAAAGTATGTGACAGTTGAAGACCAAAAAAATAGTGAAAGAATTAAATTTGAATAGACGCATTATAATTAATATTATTCAATTAATTAAACAATTCTAATTTATTTCTACGAACAAAAATTTCGACATAAAATTGAATAAAATAAATTACTAAAATAAAGTTGTGGAAAGGAAATTTGTGTAATAAAAGAAATTAATTCAAATTACTAAGCTTAAACAACTAAATCTTATAAAGCTGTTGCCAAAAAAAAATGCAAAATTAGCCGTTTTCAAAACAAATTTACACAAAATTCACAAGAAGTAACAAAGGTGGAAATTTTAAAGGCTTTGAAGTGGAAGTGCTTCTGTCACGAAAATTAATGCTTTTTCTCTATACTTTGCTGTAATTTTTTAAATAATTTTTTTGCTTAAATTTTAAAATTTTTCGGAAATTAATTAGCCATCGCACAAGCATAGAAAGCAATTAGACTACTAGTTATGACTGAACTAAGAAAAAAATAAACAATTGAAATTAGGCAAGTGGGGGTAAATTCCTTTCATAACTTCCACACTTTTCGTACTATATTAATTTAATTAATTATTTGAATTTTTAATCAAATATCAAATAATAATGAGAGTTTATTGTTATTTTTCAATCGACTCTTTTTGTAAATATCACTCGCCTAATTGAGTGATTTTAAAATAGATTTAAATGATTTTAAATTTAAAAGTGATTTTAAGCATAATCTTTCAGTGATTTTAAATTAGCAGTTTGTTTGATTAGTTAAATTAAATTCAAATTATTCCAAATTGAAGGTTAACTTTAAATGGGCTAACACTAATCATTTATACACAGACCTCCTACTACTAGAGAAGCGATCGAGTCTATTACAGTTCCAATTTGTGAAATAACTATAAATCCCTACACCAAACTTTTTTCTTGCTACTCTTTTATTAATTTAATTATTTAATTATTTCATCAGTTTTTATGAATTTTATGAAAAAATAATTTTGTTGGTGTCTTTCTCAATTACTCTCTAAAACCAATACTGTACGACGATAATTTAATATACAACATTAATTTGCTTGTTTAATCAATTATCACTGATAGTTAATATTTTGATTACCATTGCTTCTTACTTTCCTCTTCCATTACCTTAATTATTTCATAATTTGCGATTTAAATTAACATTCTTTCTTGCTGTGATACCTGCAAAAGCACTTGACATTTTCATTTATTACATTAAATTAAAGTGACAAATATTTTCATTTTATTTTATTTTATTTTTACGCTATTTTATAATATTTCCACGCTATAAAATTAACATTTTATTCCAAATATTTCCACGCTATTTTATTTTCATTTTATCAATTTAAACAAATAATTTTAAATTAAAAAAAGAAAAAATTTCATGAGTGTTTGAAGAAGAAAGCAAAAAAAGAAGTAAGCGAAAACAAATTGTTGCATTTTAAAAATAAAATGCTTCGTTCCACCTTACCATTCAATTGTTCACTTCTCTGTGAATGAGAAAAAATTATTTGCAAATTTTACCAACGACGATGAATTCACATAATTTTCCTTTTTTTCACAACTAAAATTATTCGATGCATAAATTGAATGAATGAATTTTTTCACAATTTGCATTTTTTCTTCTCATTGTTTTTAGCATATTTTCATTTTCCTTTTGTTTTACGGGCGGAACGTGTAGGGAACGGAAACGTACGATTAGCGGAAATGTCAAGAAAAACAAATGATTGAATCATTTCCAATATTTATGCTAAAATGTTTTTTTTTTCTGCTTTTCGCAGTCATCGTTTCGTAACATTTCGTTTTTTTTTTGCAAAGATGTAGAAAAATATCGGTGTGAAATTAGTTGAGTTTGGAAAAATTCCAATAAGCAAAATAAAATGATTCGGTGACGATAAGGTGTGATAAGTGACACAAATAAATATTTTAATCTTTAATTTTAATATTTGATAGGAATACCAGAAATTTGAAAAATTTTAAATTTGTTTAAATGTAACACCGTTACAGTCTCGGATTACAATTTGAAACAAAATCTCAGGTAAAATTTGCAACTTAGTAGATAGGACAGGATGTGCTTAATACTGTGACTATAGCATTCAATTTCTATAATTAATTTCATATTCGATATTTCATTTACATTTAGTGATTTGCTTCTCATTAAACTCTCCTATTTTTAGTGTTATCTTCGCCTATAAAAAACACTCTAAACGTAAAGCAAATTATTATATTTAATTGCTTAACAAGAAAGTCTCGCCAAATTAAAGAAACATTTTTGAAAATGAAGATCTCTACAAATTATCGAACATTTTTTCATATCAAAAAAAGAAAGCGAAGGTATAAATGAAAGGTATATTTTTAACAATCCGACGAAGCGTTCTGAATTTTTTTCCTTTTCACTTCAAATATTAGTAGTAGTAGTAGTAGTAGTAGTAGTTGAAAATGAAATGTAAAAAAATGAAAAGTACGCCGAAACATTTCAGCCGACTATTTGTCGTTGCCGTATGCAAATGATTCGTAAACAATGAAATATCATATAATAATTCGTTTTATGAAAACAACAACATTTTACGTATTTTTTTTTTGTTATTTTCATTTAAGTATTGTAATATTGAAATTGTCTTACATCTGCAACTCTTACTGCTATAGCAGCACATTTCCGTACAGTCACTTCTATTTTTGATAATTGAAAAAAGATAAAAGAGAGAAGCGAAATTAACAAATGAAATAATTAAGTTATTATTAAACAAAAATTAAAAATAATAGCCTCTTTTATCTTCTCTTTCTCACATGAAATTTATTATTAACCAAAAAATATTTTGTGAAACGTATCGAAGAGAAAAGGAACATTGAAAATAAAGGAAAAAAAATGTTAGACATCTTCCTCATTTTTTTTCGCTTTTTTTTTACTATCCAATTCTAACGGTTTTGTATAAATTATAAAAACAAAAAGCTTAAATGTTATTGCTTAAAAAAAACAGGGAAAATAAAATGTCATCGTTTTGGGATTGAAATTCTATTTGATTCTTTTTAAATAATACATATTTTTTTGAATTAAAAAAGTTCAATCTATTATTATATTAATAAAAAAATTTATTCATTCAAATCAATACTATTTCCGATTTATTTATTATTTTGTGACATTCCATGATTTATTTATATTACTATTTCTCGATCATTTCTCATTTTCAATTTGAGATGACAGCTTAGATGATGCGATAAAATAACCACTACGATTATTGCTAATGCTAATATACCATAACTCAAAATAAAAACTATCACTAGCAGTAAAAACTCACTTCCCTCATTTATTTGCATTCATCATGAAAATGATAATTGTAATACTCAAGTAAATATAATTATCATTTTTATCACGGATATATTATCAGACTACACAAAGATCCAAGAATCAATAGATTTTACAAAAAGATGAACAAGAAACCTATAAATTCGGTTAATAAGTGTCTAGTTAACCCATCAAAATCTTTTTAGCAAAGTGAAGAACCGTGAAAATTACTAACATCGTATTACCAAAGATGTGATAAGTTATGTATCATTGCCTTTGTGCATGATTTGCAAAGATTCCTCAATATCTGTATAATTCCGACTGACTAATCAACTCCCCTCACGCAGTAGAAATGAAAATGATGTACAGCGATTGAAGATAGACGGATTTATAATTTCTCAAGCTAATTTAAGAAGAGAAAAAAGAGGCATGCACTTTTAACAGTCACTTCATTAAACAGATACATGAATAACTCGACATTACTGATGATCGGCCAATTTTAACACAGAGAGTCATTTGACATTTCCTTTTTTAGCAGATCATCGATCAGGATTTCCAACATCTCACACGTCATTCTATATCCTGATTTCATGCACTGAATCAAATTTTTACTTAAAATCAACATCCAACTTGTACTTTTGGAAAACGAATTAGTTGAGAACAATAAATTCAAACATGCATAATATAGTAAACCTGTTAGAGCTTTAATAAATATTTATTTACGGAGAATGCTTAAAAGGAATGCTTATCACAGAACGCTAATGATACATTTATAACAAATAATTCAACAAATGAATAAATATGGTTCATGACCAACACTAGTCACAAGTAATGAGGACGCAGATTAATCTGTTGAATTTCAAAGTTTTCAATTCAAAAGTTTTAATATTGAAATCCACACGAATCTAAATCATTGCTGCTTCTCTTTATTCGTTTTTTATGTTGTTATCTTCGATACATTTTTTTTTGTTCCTATACCATTCAAATGTATATAAACTCTTGCGGTGAGTACCCAAATATGATATATTATCAGAAAATTTGTAAAAACAAATCGGGAAATTCTTAGCGCCCACTTCTGACAGTGCTGATTTTCAAACCAATTGCATCACGACCTATTTCAGCTACTTGACAAACATCGCATATTTCACCGGCAATATCCGGTGAGTATGACGCACCACAAAATGGACATTTTACCTGAAAGAATAGGCTTCAAAATTTTCTGCAGCCTAATGATTTCCACTGTTTTTAAACAAACACCGGACATTTAGTGTAATCTATTCCCTACTGGTATGTTAACCGATTCCAAGTATCAGTTCCCACAGTTACTCATCATTCGAAGCAACCATCACTCCAACTTACCTTTACTTAAAAACATTTACAACACTATTGCATTTTAAGTTACGGGTACTAATTTTTTTCAAAAAAAAAATTAAACAATCAACCTGGGGTTTTCCACGGTACAAAGGTTTGAAGTTTCTTGAACAAACAACAAATGGATTGTGTTCATCGTATTGTAGCTGCAAATCATAAAATTAATTGATATATTAACATTTCAAAAAACTTAAATATATGGATTTATTTAGATAACCAAGAGCGAATTCAAGTTATCCCTAACTGCAGTTTCCTTTACAGAAAGTACAGAAGACTAAATATCTGCTATATATCAACAAATGAGTCGATGTACCGCTAAGAGCAACAATTTTAATATGAAAGTTTTGCGAAATTTATTTAATTTTGCAAAAGAAAATTCAAACTGAATCAAAAGAAACCTCATGTGTGTCATTTGGTTCTTTCTCAGCAACCATTAATACCTTTCGTATTTGTGCAGCAACTTCTGCTTTCGGTCCTAAATAGCAGTAAAGTAAAAAAAAGTAGTGAAAAAAGCAAGAAGGAGACTTTAATTTCGTTTTTTTTAAAAACTCTCAAAACTTACCTAATTCCAATAAACGTTTGCAAAAGTATGCACAGGTTTTCATTTGCTTCAGCTTGAAAAACAAATTCACCGCTGTTCTAAGCGTTAATATTTGATGCACCTGAAGGAAAGTTATACTCTATAAAGTTTCTGCATAACCGTTTTCTTCTTTTTTACAGTCAAAAGGTATATAGAACAGAACATTGTGAATGATTGATTTCAGTAAATACCCCTACTCCACGCTAAGTGGAAGGATTCCTTAATTTTTTAAGAATGTATCCTCTCCAAAATGCGCTTTTGTTAACCAGCAACAGCCCATACCACACCCAGCACATACTATTTATCTAATTCAAGCTGCTGTTCAATCCTTATGTTTAGGAATTCAGCTCGCGTATTCTGCCGGAACACAGTTATCGCATATTTTTCATCTGTGATGTTCGTTCTTTGATTATAATATTAAACCAAGGTTATTTAACTACCGCTCTGTTTTGGTCATTCGAAAATACAAAGACATACCGGCTGAAGCTGGCAGTGAGTAAAATATGCAGCCATTTCGGCATTCCGTTCAGCGTTTTCAATTACTTTTGGCAACTCTTTTCGTGCAATTTCCATCAGCAAACCCACCAAATACTCACGGCAAATGTCAATTAATTGTTGAGCTTCTGCCATCTGCAAAACTTCATGAGTAGGACTAAAATGTTCTCGGATTCGAAATGTTCAAAAACTAATATTTAAATTATCTCAAACAATAGAAGAACATGCAAAAATACAAAAAGAAACTGCCACCAACTTCTTGCTTCGAGTCGACAAGTAGTAACGGAATAGATAGCAAGAGCTGACGTAATTTCTCAATAGCTTCACTGAATTTACCACTAGTTGTAAGGTGATAACAGGTTTGCAAACGTGCAGCGAGATCATTGAGATCTAAGCTAACAGCTGGTAATCCACTTCGACCACCACCATCTTGCCAATTACGCAACCGATAAACAAAATTCGGACCAGCACTCGGCAGACCTTCGTACGCCGCGCGTGATCTGGAATTATGTCATTAGTTGCATGTCATTTCCGAAAAATACATTTTAAATCGGCATTTATTACATACATCTGTTCTCCATGAAACCATATTGCCTCTTTGGAAATTAAATGATCTTGCCATTTCTGTAGAAATCTTGGTAAAAAAAACAAATAAATACAGAAATGAAAAAAAACAGAAAAAAATAAGCCGGATGTCAATATCTCAATCATGTCTGTTGCGCTGATAACTGACCTTGCATAAGTTGTTAAGAAAAGTTGTCTGAACGGTTCGGTGCGAGTAATACCGAATTGATCACGTAATAAACGTGCAGCGCTATCAAAGGCACCTGACGCAACATGATCAGCAACCAGCCTAAAATATGTTTAATTAGTCAATGTCTGTTTTATCACTAACAAACAATTAAGGCTTCATACTAAATAAATTGCTACTTGAAAATTTTCCACATGCAAAGAAAATATTCTCTCCGTTTTAAGAAAACGCTTCTATTTTAATAGCAAGAATACTTGTTACTTCTTTATCACTACTTACATACTATTTCTGCTAACTGTAAGAAAATTTAACTTCAATCAAATTCTTTGCGATTTAATGGATTTCAAAGGAAAACTCAGTTTGTTGGTCATCACCTGGAATTATTCGACCAATAGACTGATGGTGCCTGTCCACGTGATGGTGCAGTATAAAAATTATCATCATCGTCTCCTCCAGATTTAATAATAACATCAGCTGGGAGAGCCAAATCATCATCTACCTGCAATTATAGCAACCAAAAACTATGTCGGCCTTTAAATACGCCATTAAGCACACGAGCTTTTATACTAATACCCCCTTCGATCCTAATTTGAATGTGCGTGAAGGAAAAACAAGCACTTACATCCCATCCACCTTCCTTATTTTCTTTCTCACTCGTAGCGCTATGCATTTCCTCTTCATCAATATCCGGATTGCCCTCATCATCCAACATTAAATCATCACCATTCCAAGCACCTCCGGTCTGAAAAGCAAACTACAAAACGTCAAACAAAATTTGTTTTTCTGAGTAGCACGCTCTGCAGCCAAAAAGGAATTTGAGCTTTACTAATTTTCCAGCCACAAAAAACTTCAGACTTAAAAAAACTGCCTCTTAGTACATCTAAAATGATATCAAAACAAGTATTTCTCACCACATCAACGTCATCATCGGTGTGCGCAAATACAGCAGCTGTTCTAGATGCTTTGTCACCGTTCGCTAGATTTCCCGTGATTAAGTGTGCATCAAAAGGACCACGTGACATTGTTAGTAACGGCCAGTTATCCACCATCTCCAATAAGAATTATATACGACAGATCAAGCAAGAAAAACAGTAGACAGTATAGAAACTAAAAAATTTTCAATGAATGAGTCCAATCAAACATAAAAGACCTAAAAACCACCAGAAAGCTTATAAAAAAACAGGCACAACCTGCTTGATTGGTGGTGGTGGCACCAGTAAGCGAGCATTTGGATCAACCGGTGGCAAATTTTGACCCCTTGCTAACAACTCCTCTTTCAACTGCTTAGCTTCTTCGTTGAATCCATGTGTTGCAGCGGTCAGATATGCCAAAGAAATCTGACCAACATCTTTCAGAACTAAAATTATAAAAGGTTAATCCCCGTAACTTAGGCAAACAATGACAGAATAATTTCCCCCTCGGAAAAGTTCATAGAATTTGCACATCTCGTTTAATTTTGAACATTAACAAAAATAATGAACCATACTTCTAATACGCTCGGCAACATCACCAAGAAGAAGTGCGGTTTGATAATGTCCATTTACATCCTTAAAATATGCTGATCTTAAAACTAAATATAATAGAAGGCAGCAAAATCCTCTTCCAGAAGTCATATGCAACATTTTCGTATGGCCTGATTTTCAAAATTTTGAGCTTTGGATAGTTTCCACACAACAGACAAAAGGACAAGGTTACAATGACTAAATGATAAGTCATAAAAAAACTTGGGAAAAATGACCAAAGATATAAATCAATGCAAAGAAAATACGGAATCGCTACTTCACTACTCAAATAAATCCTGTGGTATAGAATTTCAAAATTGCAATTGTTAAAAAGATAAACAATGACAACTCTAATTCCTGATGTTTGATTTAAGTTTATATAGCATCAATTTGTTTCCAACACTTTTATTTTGAAAATGACACATACTTTGCGAATTTGTGCAATTTTCATCATCTTTTGCAGTTTCTCCATATTTCCAGTGATTAAGTATAGAAATGAAAGCTTCTCAAAATCTTTTGTGCGTTGATAGGCCATTTCAACAATCTATAAAAAATCGGAAATAATTAGTTTTTCAACAAGCTTGAGATTCCTAAAACACCTCCACAATTTCTAACAACATGCACGTTCCGTCATCCTCGCTTTATGAAACACAAAAAACACACCCTTCTCCATAACTTCTGCAGCATACTTGTTTTAATCAAGCACAGTTGAAGCGAAATTTTTTAAAATTTACCTGATGATTACCCTGCATTAAAGCAGCCTCACCAAGAGCCTGCCAAACTGCCTTATCATCGAGCACTTTAGCTGATTCCAGAGCAACCTAAATCAGAAAATCATTAACGCTAGCTACCATTCGCTTTCTTTCTTTCCTTCCTAAACTTTATCTTCTGTCAACTTATTTTAGTTCAAAAATCATATAAATTTTGTTTTCCTGTTTCATACTTTCTAAAGATTTTTGCTGAAAGCCACTATATTTTTAAAACGCACATCAAGATTTCCGCATTCAAGCGCTAAGCCAAATCGAGTTTTTTCGTCCTTCACAAAATGTAGAGCAACTTCCGGATAACCTTTCTTCTGCAAGTACGCGATAATTGATTGACCAACCAGATTTGCCGAGCGCACCATATTCAACACCTGAAATAAATGTTTAATAAAAATGCGAGTTTAAATGTACGTATAGAACCCTTCACTTTCGATAAACGTCACATTTTCCAGTATACCCTCAGATTCCCAAATGGACTTTTTCTATTCGTGTTCATTTTTAGTACATTCGAAATTTAACTGAAATTTAGTAACCTCATCATAACGACGATTTATTAGCGCTAATTTGAAGCGGTATTCCGTTGGATCAATGGGTACTTCAACTGGAGCTCCTTCACTAAAAATTGTAATACTTGATTTATTTTCCTTACTTATCGTTCTATTTTCAATGTAGTTATAAGATAAAACGGTCACTATCATACAGCCAACTTAATTTCTTCCCTATAAACTAACATTTTCCTTCAACAAAACTTGCTTTGGCAACAGAAGCAAGTATCGGAATATTTTATAACCAAAAAAATGACAAGTCATAAAACTCTCCTTTTTCAGAATTTTCAAAAAATTCCGAAAAAGCACGCACCGATTCAAACAATACAAATTTTCACCACGAACAGCAAGTACATATACCGGTACATCCAATGTTCTAATTATGCCATGATCACCCACTGCTAAGGCATATTTGATATGGTTGCTGGTGGTATATAGGAACACACCTTCTTCTTCCCAAGCGCCACTCTTTAAACGCGTTGACTCTTGGACAATGCATAAGATCTAAAAGTAATATTTCCACGAACTGAATCATACCGTTAAACTTTTAAAGATGTCTACAAGCGTCGATGACAATATACAAAAGACTATCAGAAATTACTTGTAATTTGCGTGACACCAAAGTCAAAGTATGCTTGCTAAGTAAAGCTGCATATTCCAGGTTCTTCGACCAAATAACGTATTTCACCTGCAATATGAGACCATATATACAAGCAACAAAAATCCGCATCACCCAACTCCCCAAACGAAAAAAATTCAACCAGATACTAAGTCAGCAGTAAATAATATGTCAGAATAACGATTAAATAAACTTAAGTTCATTATAGAACTTGAATAGAAATTTCTCGATAAAAGTATAATGAAAAGATCAGTTTTGCGAATTTAAGGCATCCTCTTTCATACTATGCAATTTTAATGACACTTTAAGAACTGAACTTTGACTAACCTTAGGGACCTTTGCTGAAGCCAGAGTGCGCTTTTGCTGGATATCAAATAGCTGGATACCTTCATTATTTTTCAGAAGCAAAAGTCCAGTTCCAGCATAGAAAATGTCATCAATAGGGGAGTTCTGCTCAATCTTTCGACTTTCTCGATTTGACAAATCTCGGATCGTAATCTAAAATAATGTAGTTGATTCCAAAAAATACAAAAAGAATAGCCTTTAACTTTAATAGTATAATTAGTATAATTAAAGTCTACTATTCGCTTAAATATACCTGCTGATTTTTATCCAAAACAGCAAAACGATTTCGTGCTATCCAAACTGCTGCCACACCTGCAGAACGCTTCCCTTCTGCAGCTTCACCATCGCTGTTAGATGCATCTTTCGATACCTACAATTAAAATTACAATTTACAGTTACAGTTCATAGCCTAATTTAATTCTTAGATTTCGTATATCAATAAGACAAGCTAATGTAGGAGAAACAATGCAATAAAAAGAGTTAAGTTGTTGCTTGCAATGGTTTTGAATGAGTATGTCCAATAATTAATAACTTGTAGTAATCATTATTTAAAAGAAACAATAAAACCAATAATATCTACCCTATACATGTCGTATGTACAATATTCAAGCATAGGCGAACGTGTAATCAAGAGAAATGAATTTTCAGCAGGATTGTAATGCAATGAATAGTAGGGCTGCATGAACTTGCTGCCACGAAGTTGTACTACTGCTACGTCTTTGCTGAAAAGTTTTCAGTATCAATCGATTTATGGCTCAAAGAATTTTGAAAATTGCAAATTAATTTCAAAGAAATATATTCCTCCTTTGCAAAAATATCCCTCAATCTAAGAAATTTTTTTTCAAAAACCAACTTATTAATTAAATCCAAACGTCTTAGCTGACGATCCTTTACATAAAATGCCAAATTTTCATGTACACAAAATGCTGGACGTTCACGTTCAATTTTAAACACCATCATTCCACCATCATGGCCTGCTGCAAACATATTCAGAGTTGGATGGCTAGCCAGAACCCAAAATCGATCGTTGTCATGTCTGCAAATTACATTAGAAATCAAATGAACTACATTCTCAGTCTGTTTCTAAAACCGTTTCTTTATAGAATTAGAATCTATATTGGAACAATCTTGAGGGAAATGCTCAGGAAACATTATATTTGAATCATGAAAAAACTCATGCAAATCGCAGCTAAAAGAAAGCAAACTGCTTGAAATTTTACTCTCTAAAACTTTACCTGAACGTGTGCAAGCATGTACGTTTTTGCATATCCCAAACACGAATACTTTTGTCTTCGGAATTACTTAGTATCAATTCTGCTTTTGCATGAAACAACACCGATGATACGTTGTTGTAATGCCCACGGCACGAGTCCACCTGTAAAGAAATATCATATACGTGAGGTTTCCTTGATTTTCAACAATTTTTTTGCATCCAAAGAATGAATGAGCTTAAAATTTAATATAAATGAATAAGCTAACCTCCCAAGCTTTACTTTCATTGTAACGCCACAATTTTACTTGTCGATCGTCTGCACCCGAAACCAAAAGTGGCATCGTTGGATGGAATGAAACCCAATTAACTCCTAAATTTTTTCCCTTTTAAATTACAAATATTAGAATTGAAAGAAGCAAACACTTTGTCGGATCACATAGTTTATACATAGTATTCAATCATAGCAAAAATCGGAATAATTACATGACTACTCAACACCGCAAAAAAGCCTTTTCAGTACGTAGAAAGGAATCCTCACATACTAATAAAATAATGAAAAATTATTAAGATCGAGATATGCGAAAATGTTTCAACGTACCTCTATCATGTCCTTCCAAAACATGCTTGACGACGACATCAGGTTGTCCAAATAAATCGCTGCTAGCTACACCACTCACAGAACGTACAGATGACATACTGTTAGCAGTTCCTGGGGAAACATTCTTTTTCCGAAGCCCAGATATATCCCAAATCCTGACGGTCTGATCTAGAGAAGCCGACGCCACTAGATCCTCGGTTGGATGAAACTGTGCGCACATCACATAATGATTATGGCCTGATAGAGCATAAATTTAAATAAGCACATAGACATGTCATCCATAAGGTAGGTATAAAAATTTCCTAACACTACAAACTAATAATACTTGTTCTTATCCTTCTACACTTAGAACGGCAATATGAATATTACCAGTCAAAATGGCAATGCTATGACGGCTTTGCCAATTCCAAATCCGTACTGTTTGATCATCCGATGCACTAATAATCCATGGATAGTTGTTATGAAAAAAAGTGGTACGAATGTAATCAAGATGACCGAGCAAAGTGAATACGCAGCGGCGTTGCTTGTAATTCCAAACCTAAATTTTAATCATTATCAAAATTCACATACAGCGAATAAAAACAACATTATAATGATATTCTAGTCAAAATATCTTTTGCTCTAAAAAAAACTGAAGCAAAAAATTTCTATAACCAAAAAAAAACCCACGATTTCCAGCAGCTTACCTTAATCTTATAATCATCGCCGCCAGATACAAAAATTGGCTGTTGACTGTGGAATGCAATACCACGCACTGGGCCGTCATGCTCGTCAAATTTATCTAGCATGACGCACATTCGATAATCCCATAACTGAATAATACCACTGTGCAGTGATGCCAAAACCCATGGTCGAGTAGGATGGAATGAAATTCCTGAATACATGAATTGAAATGACATAATTCAGAATTAAAGATTGAAATATGAGGGGTTACAGATTGGAAATTATTAAAACGAAAAAATTTAGAAAAAAAATAAATTAATCAAGCGTATTACCCTGTTAGTTTTTACCTTCACTTCAAAATTTCAATAAAAAGATACAAATATCTCAATTAGAATACGTTCAATGAAAACAAATTCATTCATTTCTATTCAATTACATCCTTCTGTAATGTGATGAGTAACAAATTTTTCTTAATAAAAATTACCTTTAACTCGTGCTGAACTCGATTCAAATTTTTTCAAAATTGTCATCGTTTGAAAACCTAAAATAACTATTGAATTTAGCTTTTGACTTTAAACCTGAAACATTAAGATATGCCAGGTAAATTCTTCGAAAGAAACGATAACAACAAATTCGACCGCAATAACTATCACCCTCCACCAGAACCGTTCATTCACCGAAACAACGTGGAAATTGCAACTGACTGGTCAATCCATCGAACCAACAGCTCACGTATGAAAAGAACCATCCCAGGCAGGGAGTAAGTATTATTCATATTTCATTTTTACCATCTTTACATTTTTCGAAACATTTTTTTAAAAAAAATTATATAAAATTATTTTATATAAAAAATTTTAAATATTATGAAAAGATAAATATTACATGAATTATCTGATAATAAATGATAAATTAGGTGATAACTTATGATAGACAAACGGAACAATAAATTCAATACTTTTCCGAAATTAACATATTCTAATAACTAATAACATATATTTGATAGGAATATACCATAGCAGTATCACTATCATCTTCAGTAGCACAAAATTCTATTGTTATAAATATGATAATTTGTATTATTTTAACAAATTTAAAATTTATGATATTTTTACCGTATGCTTTTACAGTTTATTTTTACAGTTTTCACCTATATTTAATCTTACAGTATGCTATAAAGTAATAAATTAATGAAATTTTTATTCAACTTTTTTGCCATTACAGACTTTACTTCCTGTGCTTCAGTTCATTGTCATTAATTATCACATTTATCATTTGATGATAATTGATTATTTGTGCTAAAAAATGTTGAAGAAAAAAAAACGATTGCTGTAAAATGTATTATTGGGAAAATTGAATGTGAAAATTTTCATCACAGACATTCTATTACACAGTACGTGTAAAAAACTACTGAGAAAACAAAAAAAAAAGAAAATTTATTCAAAAAATAAAATGAATTGAATAAATAAAGATTAGTGCGAAGTGTTATCAGTCAGGATGATTCATTTGATGCGAGAAATATTTTTGTTTTTAAATTTATTTCTTTTTTTTGCAAATAAAAAAAAAACAAATTTCCGTTATCAAAGAGCTTTATCAATTTATCGTTTTTCTTCTCAGTCATAGAATATCATTATGAAGGGAAAAGAAAGAGTGAAAGAGAGAGAGAGAGAGAGGGAAAGAGTTTTTTGGATGGAACTATTCATTGCTTTCCTTATTTCAATAAAGTGAAATGCATCTTTTTTGGTGTGAAATATCAATACATTGGAGTATTATAGCTAATGAAAATAATTAGCCTTAAAATAGGCTAATTATTTTCATAAAATAGGCTATTAAAATAGGCTAATTACATAATTTCTACAAGTAGTTTATTTAAATTGCACTTGTAGTTCTGTCCTTCCAAGGACATTTTTTCACTAATTGAAAATTAATTAAAAATAATTTGTGTGAATTTAAATGCGTTATAAAGAAATATTTTACTCTGTAAATATACATATGCAAATATTTTACAAATAAACGATACACGTACACACGCGCATGCACATACGCACGCACACACGCACATATACATCCATACTTCTATAATTTTAATTTTTTATTTCAAGGTGAAAATCAACTGATATCGCAAAAAATAACTTAGCAAGAAGTTTATTTTTTTGATAACCTAACAAAATAAAATAATTGTTAGGCTAATTTTAAAATGGTGAATAAAATGTCAAATTTCAAGAAAACTAAAAGTCTTTTTCCGTGAATTTTAACATAACAATGGATAATTTCCACGGGAAAAATTTTATTCGGCAATGAAATCATAACAGTTTGATAAAAAATTTACAAAATAATACAGTTATATTTGGAATATTGAAATTTGAAAATTAACAAATCTGAAATAATTATGCGAATAATTCATCCATTTCATATTGGAAAGATTCAGTCACATTAAATTTGTTAAATTTAACACCTCACTGCTCTAAAACAATAACAAGCCAGCCGATAGCAATCGCATGTATTGTAAATTAATTAACATTTCATTTTTTATTTTCCATGAAATACGATAGGAATCAATAACTGAGATAATAAAAGCTGTAGAATATTAAACTTTAACTTTATCGGTTATATTTAGTTCAATTTGATAAATGATCATATGCCTTCTAAGCCTACCAAAATAGTGACATGATAAT
This sequence comes from Litomosoides brasiliensis, assembly GCA_013365375.1. Taxonomy (NCBI): domain Eukaryota; kingdom Metazoa; phylum Nematoda; class Chromadorea; order Rhabditida; family Onchocercidae; genus Litomosoides; species Litomosoides brasiliensis. The sequence continues at coordinate 9,053 of JABVXW010000227.1, read as the reverse complement.
TTGAATAAACAAATTAAATTCGTACTAGAAAAATTGTTTAAAAGAATTTGAATAGATCAATGAGAGTAATTCAAATTTTCATTTCAATTCCATTTCATTCAACAGAAAAGCACTTGACCATATTAGGAGATTCCAGGAAATGTAAGTAAACTATGTAAAACAAATAAATAAAAATATTGTAAATAATGTGAGATAACCAGAAACAAACAAACAAGCAAATGAACAATGAAAAGTGAAAAAAAAGTGAATTTTAGTAATTTACAGTGAGAATTTTCCTGACAAAAAGAAAGATAAAATAAAATATTTCGATGAGAAAAACATTTTTATAAAATTCAAACTAAATTACTGCTATTTCTATTATTGTGCTACAAACAGTTAAAAGTTTATATCAATTAGCCATAATGAAATTTATCAGCAAAACTGCTACCCTTTAAAATGTTTCAATGAAAGAAACTATTGGTAATTTTTGTTTTCTTTTGATACTTTTATAACAATTGAATAAACGAGTGATTTGACTTTATCACAGGAAAGACCACCTACGATAGAAAAAGAACATGGGAAGAACTGAAATTAATTTAATTAAATTCTATACAAATATAGTAATAAATATTTAATTTACAATTTTATTACTACAAAGAACTGCTCATTTTTTTTGATAATATACTTTCACATTTAACACCTACTGCTGTAGCACTATTAAAGAATATTACGTTTAGTTAATTGTCTCCATAAGAGGTTCTAAAACTGGTTGAAATTTCTTTGTCAGTGAAGACTTCCTTCGAGAAGTACGCGATTTTCGATTGAATGCAAACGGAGAATGCAATCCGGTTCCGGTGCTTCCGCTCATTTCAGCCATTGTATCATCGGTACGTTTATCTATTCTCGTTGCTGATATTTTTCCATCGATCGTTCTTGTATTCTTTTGACGAAATGAAGGCTGTTGTTGTTGGGATGTTTCACCTTGTTTTGATCCTATCATCATACTTTGACGACTATTATTTGCATGTTGAAGTTGTGGCTTACGTTTGCAACGTAAAATATATTTTCGATATACATCTGGTACCAAAATTGATGGATTATTCTGATCACGTACAATTTTTACCGAACTTACACCTTGTTTTACATCCTAAAAATAATAAACGAATTAAACTTTTTTTTTCTTCTAATTCATGATGATATATATATATATATATATATATATATATATATATATATATATATATATATATATATATATTCGCCAATTTTCTCTATCGTTCAAACCTGTTCAAATGAGATAAGCTGTCGCCAAAATCCAATATTTGGTTCCACTTTTGGTCGTACGGAAGCCAAATGCATGTATGCATCACGTAACGTTTTAAATTTATGTTTGGTAAGAAATGCGAGACAAATTGTTGCGCAACGTGACACACCTTGTACGGAATGTATGAGAACTTTCTCACCCCTTGTTGTTGCTTTCAGAATCTTAAAAGCAAGAAACTACGCATATAGGGTAATGCTTTGAGAAATTTAAATTTTATCAAAAATTCTAAATTTAATTTTTAAAACAATGAAGGATAACTGGAATTTTTTTTTTTAAAAATACATTTTGAAAAAAACAAACAAACAAACCTTATCACATACAAAATCCAAATATGAAAGAGCCCATGAATCTTCACTATCTTCCAACCAAAGTTTCATTCTTGGCAGTGCACCTAATGAAGCTGAATTTGGTACCTATAAGAGAGGTAATTATTTTCAACAATATTTCACTTTATCTTTTCTTAAAAAAAAGAAAAAAGAAAATTCTTAATTTAAGTTTGGGTGGGAGATGTTTTAGCTCTCCCTATTTAGCAGATTCCCCACGGATTCCCCAACTGTGACAAAAAAAAAGAAATACGAGCCTACCCTAGTCGTAGTAGGCAGGGAAGGATTTTACTAAAAACAAAGTCCACAAAATAATTCCTTCCTTCCAATTTCCATTAAACTGCAAAAAAAAAATTTTCGTATTTTGTGTTTGTTGTTTTTTTAAAAAAAAAGATAAAAAAAGTGAATTAAAAAAACCCGTTTAGCCACGTGTAATTGTTCCTGTTTGAAGGTTGAATACTGCTACCATAAAACCAGGAACAAGAGGTGTCTTTCCATGAAATCAACAATCGTGTGGTACTCCTATTCGCAGAAGTAGCCATTTTCAGGTGGGGGAAAGGCTCGTATACGTGGACAAATATACCACTGTAACCTAATTAATTTATTAAATCAAATTAAATTAAAGGAGAGAGAGAGCATGTGTGTGTGTGTGTGTGTGTGTGAGTGTGTGTATGCGTGTGTATGTTTCTATGTATAAGAGAGAGAAAGAGAGCGAGAGACAGAGAGAGAGAAAGGAACAGAGAATAAGCAATTAATTTTATTTTACTTTTTTTTTTTAAATTTTTCATTGTAAATCATTAAGACAGAAAAAAGACCGATAAAAAAGAAAAACAATGAAAAGTTTCAAAAAATGAATTAAAAATGGAAGAAAAAAATGACAACCTTCCCGCTCATCCTCAAAAAAAATCAAAATGCATAAAATAAGCCAAAAAAAAACGCAAATTCTGAAGTATTATGCAGTCAGAGCTATTAAAATTTTTATTCATTTCACAATGTCTAAGAAAAATTTTAAATTTCTTTTTTTCTTATTTCTCTCTAATTTTTCCCTTTTTTTTGCAAAAATTTTAATTTTTTCAAATCTCTTCCTAATCTCATTAATGGTAAACCCTTTCCCATCCTCCTTCCTTTCTCTTTTTTGTTTTCTTTTCTTTTCTCTGCTCTCTTATCGATATCATCATACCTCACTGGTCGCATTGATAATCATCGTGATATTGTACTCCTGAATTGTTGATGCTTTCAGGGCACAAATTCCACTGATATACAAACCTGGTAGAACTTGTGAAATTCCCGCATGATTCACGTCCAGTACACGATAGTATACTAAACGTTCGGGTGATTTACAAACGGCCATAATTAATCGAATAAATATAATTTAGCAGTGCTTAATTAATTATTCCTGAATATGTGTATGTATTAGGTTAAAACACACTTGTAATATACATTGTAATATGTACGTAAATCACGTAAATCATCCGTAATATGCACTTAAATCACTTCTAGATTATACAGTTGTAATATGCACGTAGCACGTAAACACAATTTGATAGAAAAAATATGTCGGAAAATGAAAAGAATGCAAGCATTAAAATGCGAAATATTTTGACTATTCAAATGACATTTGACGGAAATGTTGATAGTTCACAAATGAAGAAGGTCTGGAAGGTACGTGTCTAAGACGTATTCCTAAAATGAGAGGTATTATAGGCGTACAACCGGAGGAAACATCAATTATATATGATAATGATCTTTGCATGGAAATCGCACGCATTTAAAAAGATGACGAGTAATTGCATCATCACGCAAAGAAAACGGGAGTGAGGGAAATAGTGAAGGCGAGAGAGAGAGAGGGTACAAAAGAGACGGAGACAGAGAAAGCGAGCGAGAGAGAGGATTCTTGCTGTTGAAATCTTCTCAAGCTATTTGTTTCATAATCCCTTCCTCGTATTTTGAAATTTGAATGATGAAATTTTAATCAGAAGTTGACAAATTGATATAAAAATGATAAGATAGAGAGTATATTAAATTAATAAAATATTTTATCATAAAAATTAATAAACATAAAGCTCAGATTATATGAAGAAAAAAGCATTTGAATAAAATGCAAGAAATTATTTCTTCCTTTACAGGAAATCTTATACCACTATATTTGAGGAATTTAATTTAAAATTGCATACGCTAAGTATTCCTATTAAATTTAACAAATTAGAAGAAAATAAAAAACGCAAAGAACAGAGGAGAAATGTAGGTGTAGTGAAGTGAAATTTAACGTTATGTGAAGTGGAGCGCTCAGATGAAAAAGAAATTTCAACTGATTAGCTAATGGTACTTGTAGAGTTGTAGCAGCAGCAGCAGCAGCAGTTGATAAGTGGCTTTCCTTCCTTTTCACAAAAAAAAGTGGAAAAATAAAATTTAAAATCGCCTCCTTCACTTCCTTCATTTCAAAGTTCAATGACGTCATCGTTCAAAAAGTAAGCAAAAGTTCATCGTTAGCTATGAAACGATTAATAAATTTGCTGATTTTTGATTTTCATAAATTTATGAAAAAAAGGAAATAATAGTTAAAATCAAAAATCACACAAAAAAATTTCCATTAATATCAAAACAAAAATGTATAACAAAATGGTTAGGTGAAAATGATAAACAAATGATAAGTATTTTCAAAATTTTATCAATGAACTATAAGTGGTGGAAAGAAAGGGTGAAAGAGCAGGCAGTTATTTAGCATTCAATAAGTAAAGTAATATTTGAGAGGAATTTTTTTTAAAAAAACTAAAAAACACAGAACAGAAGACAGGAAGGGAAAAAAATGAAATAATAAAAATGAGAGAAAGATGAACTGATTGTTTAAAAAGAAAATGAGCAATTACTTTTTAACACTCAAATATCAACTATGCTATTTTCGTTGAAAGAAGAATGAAAGAGAGAGAGAGAGAAAAAAAGAAAAAGAAATTAAAAATAAAATTTTTGAAATACTCGCAAGTAATTTAGGTTAAGTTAACAAAAAGAGTAACAAATGGCTTTTTTTTAAAAAAAAAAGAAAGGAAATAATTTAAAACTGCAAGAGTTGTACAATTGTACAACTGAAAGATTAAATTGGAAATGTGGAAAGAAAAAAAAAAGGAACAAATTTGTATCTTTTAGTATTTTTAATCACTTCAATTTATAATGTCATTACAGAGAGAGTGACAGGGGGAGGGAGAGAGAGAGGGAGGAAGAGAGAAGATGAATGAAGTGATAATGTAGACGACCGAAATTTATTATTAATGAAATAATCCTATTTTATAATCTCCTCTCTCTAATGTTACATTTTGCATAAACCTTTCTCTCTTCCCTCCTGCCCTCTCGTTATTTCTATTTCTTCTCATTTCATCATCTTTCGCTACCTCTTCCAATTATGAATATTTCATATCAGATAATCAGTGTTATCAATATCATCAGCAATGATAATGGCAAAAATCGATAATCAATACTTCCAATATGACAAATGATAAAATAATTATGATAAGTGATAATTTCACTATAATAAATGATAAAATGATTATGATAATTTCAATATGATAAATGATAATTTCAATAAGTTATAATTACCAAAAGAAAATATTATTATCATTTTCTCACATCACATTTTACCAATTTCTTTACTTAAAGAAAAAAAGGAAGCGAAATTATAATAAATAACACAGAAGAAAAAAAATTTTTTTTTTTGAATAAATTTCATATTATTGAAGAAAATATCACTGATAAAATATTTGTTATAAATCATTGAGTGAAATATGTGATAATAACGGTAAACCTTTTTCATCTTTTCTTTCTTTTTTTCTTTTCCGTCTTCTTTCAATAAAAAATTTTGTAGATTTTAATGACAAAAAAAATCTCATTTTAACTATTAAACAAAATATAACATTTGAAACATTTCCTTTCACAGAGTTTGATTATAATTTTATTGAAAAAAAAATTACCTTTCATTTAATCATTTAAAAATATTTCGATCAAAAATATCGCTGAAAATGTTTGTTTGATTAATTTCTTTTTCTTTTTTAGATGAAAATTTCATGAAAACTTTTATTTTGTGATAACAAACATTCATCATGTGCTTAACACAATATGATAAGTTTTTTTATCACTAACAGCGAATTGGATAACAGTGATAAGAGTGGAGAGAAATACGAAAGAAACAGAACAGTTCACTGATAAGAGATAATTTTAACCAAAAATGTTGTTGAATAAACCAGAAGAGAGGAATTGTCATAAATGTGAGATATGAGGAGGTGCAGAAGTGATAAATAATAATGAATGAAATGAACGACTGAACGCAGTTTTCACTAAATAAAGAGAGAGAGAGAGAGAGAGAGGGGTGGTAGGGGAAAAGATGAAAAGGAAAAAATCGAACACAAAGTTTATGCATGTGAAATTCATGCAATTTCTTTTCCTGCAAAAAAGAAAAAGAAAAGTGGAAAAATTAAACGAATAGGAACGATTCAAATTACTCCTAAAATTTCAACTCTCTCTATTGGCTCTTTTGTTTTTTTTCTCTTTTCACTTTTATTTCGTCCTGCAATTTGCTGCAAAAAAATAGCAAAAATAAAATTGATATTTTTTAAGAGAAAGAAATGATTGAGTGTAATGCGACTTTTTTCTTTTCTCATTTGATTAATTGATTTTAGTGAAAATTAATTTTCAAATTTATTGAAATTTTGAGGAACAAAAAAAGAAGCAAATTTATTACTTTAAAATATCATATATCAAACAAAATTCATTGATATTATTAATTTGATAATTTAAATGTCAAATTTATTATAGCACAAATGATTAGCTATCAATCAGTAGGAATGAAATTCACAATCATAACATCCAGGACTGATATTGGCAATGATATATTAAATTATTAAATTACTCAAAATAATTGTCTTCTCAATTTATACATTAAGTTAATAGGAAGTTTTTTTTTTCTTGTAAATAGCAATTATTATTTTGTGTGATTGTTATTTTAACATTTTAAATTTAACAAAAAAAAAACTATTTTAATCATGCAAAATTCAAAAAAAAAAATTATCCGAAATGAAGAAAGATATGCTAAACATAAATTATTGGCTAAAATTAAAATTACAAATAAATTGTTGAATAAATGGAAAAATAAAATGAAGCAAAAAAAAGGCGTTGAAAATAGTAAATTAAAGTGGCAGAACTGTTGTCGTCTCGCTGTGAAAGAAAAAATTAATGAAAAACAAAATGGAAATATTTCAAATATTTTATAACTAAAATGAATCATTCAAGTAAACTTTGAAAAAAAAAAAGTTTTCAACTTATTTTTAAAGTTATTAAATCATTTAAGTTTGTCGTTCATTTTTGCAACAAATAAAATATTTCAGAACGTTGCAAAAACTTACTGTTGCAATTAAGAAATTAACAATTACAAAAAAAAAGAAAAAACAATGAAATTAATGGATTTAATGCAAAAATGCACAAATTGAGAATTATTACAAAATTAGTGAAACGTTGAATCAATGCTTAAGAATTATTTAGTAATTAAAATTAAGTAACTTAGTGCTAGCGAAATTTAAACTTAATTATTCTTAAACACTTATTTGAATTGTTCACAACGATCTTCTCCTTTCTCTGTTTCTTTTTTTTTCCTTTATTCCTTAAAAAAATTTCCTTCGAATGAAATATCACTTAATCGTTCAGCTAATCCCTCATTATTAGCTATTTTAAATTTGTTAGAGAATTACAAATCACTCTACTAATTTTAATTAATTACATTTTTATCAAATTATTAATTTGTAAATTCCTTCAATTCATCTGAAATAAGCAAATTAATGGAAAATAACAAATGGATTATCAAATTAGGCTAAAGCCATCTAACACTAATCACTAAACTGATATCAATCGAGAACATTTATCTGATAGATATTGTTATCAGTGGTTGGGTGGACATCCTTTGTTTCATTAAATTATGACTCATCGCTCACCCTTCACATTCAATTTCATTTGAAATTTTCACAATTTTTTTTTAAAATTCACATAATTTTTTGAAATTATTGTTTTTTTTTTACAAAATACGTTCGCTGTTTAGCATTTGGCGTAAAAGGCAACGTATTTAATTGAATTGAATTAGTAATTGCAATTAAAAAGATGGAAATGAAATTATTTTGCAAAAAAAAGTTTCATTTTAAATTTCATAAGAAAGAAAGAGAGGAATGAGAAGTAATAAAGAGGAAGGAAAGGAAAAGCAATAGCCAATACAATTAAGTCAGAGAGCGAAACTGTGAATTATATGGAAAAACAATCGAAAAAGCTATTCATTCCTCTTATCTTCTTTCTCTCTCTCTCTCTCTCTCTCTCTCTCTTCCTCTTTTCACTCTTTCTCATACACTCTCTCTGCACCATAACAAAATAGAAAAAAAAAACTAAAAATTGAAAACTGAGAAAGAAAAGAAAAGAAACGAACATTCTCAAAACATCCCCCATACCTTACTTCCCTCTCTCTCTCTCTCTCTCACTTTCTAGGTCTCCCTAAAGAGGGAATGGATTTGAAAATATTCAATAAATCGTCGAGGGAATGCCAGCTTTTCTAGAAAATCATCACATGAAATGAGAGAGGAAGAGACGATGTAAAAAGAAAAGAAGAAAAACAATAATGTTTTGCCTCTGTCCACCTCTCTCTCTCTCTCTCTCTTTCCATTAAAGAGTAAAAGTTTATTATAGTCTGAATAGATGTAATAGTTATCGGTTGCTGTTTGCAGGATGATGAATGCTATTCATTATATTTGCTAATGTAAACAAACCAAAGAGAGGGAAAGAGAAGGAGGAAGAAGGAGAGAGAGAGAGGGAGAGGTAAAGAGAAAGAAAGATGAATGAATATTGAAATGAAATGCAAATGCATTTCGAGGGGTTGTGTTATTTATCGGACGTGGATATGCACATGCACGTACATAAACGAAAGAAAAGAAAATTTAAGAAAAAAAAAGTTGAACGTAATTTGACGTAAATTATTGCAATTATTAATTAATTACTTAATTAATTACAAGCAATGCATTGTTCGCCTACACCGATAATGCATTATTATTGATATCTGAAAGGCACGTTGATAACAGCAATCCTTGCGGTAAGCTGACATTAGCGAATAGTAATATCAGTGAGTTGTAATAGCAATAATAGCAATGGCTAATAATTATTATTTCTACTAGAAGGTAATCATTGTTGTGCTGATGGATAGCAATAATAATGATAGTAATGAAAATGGCGATAATGATAATTATGGCATTAATGATAATCGTTATAATATAACAATACTAATAGTAATTAATAACAGAAAAAATAATAAAAAATAATAATAATAATAATAATAATAATAACAATAATAATAATAATAATAATAATAATAATAATAATAATAATAATAATAATAATAATAATAATAATAATAA
>JABVXW010000226.1:0-90064 GCA_013365375.1 Litomosoides brasiliensis | reverse complement strand
TTCAAAAACTACCGCTGTTCAAATTTTCGAAAAGAATTTGTGCACGTGTGTGTGTGTGTGTGTGTGTGTGTGTGTGTGTGTGTGTGTGTGTGTGGGTGCGTGTGTGTGTGTGTGTGTGTAAATAATCAGACTGTTTTTAATCTCTGAAATTTCTTTCATAAATTCATTCAATTATGATATAACAAAAAAAAGTTAAAAAAAAAACTTTTTTTTTGTTTGCAAGTAAGAAGAACAGAAAGAGGAAAAAAATGAAAACGATGCTATTTTGCTTTTTTTTATTTTATTTTTCCTTATACTTATCAGTAATTTACTTATTTCTTTACAAAAAAAAAGCAAAACAAATATATGCAAATGTCATATAAAAGTTTTGAAATTTTTACAACAAACAATTGAAATTATTGTAAGCAAAAATTGAATTCATTTTATTCAAATATTTTTGCAAAATTTCTACAATCATAAATTCAACTACCTATATATACATATATATGCAATTTAAAGTATACAACCAATAATAATAGGTTGTATACTGTAGGTAATAGGTAACTTCGAAGGAAAGAATTAAAATTTATTATTACTTTTTTAAAATTTTTTTTACAAACTCTAATTTCATCTGAAATTCATCAGAGTAAAAAATTAATGAGAATTAAACACAAGCAATAGTAATTTTCCGAAATAATTTTGAAGTGAGAAAAAAGGAAAATTCTACTTCATTTTTTTGGAATGTATAAGAAATGATATGATTTACCTATATTTATCTGTTTAAATTCAACTTACTATTTTGGTACAGGAAAGGTATAAATTAAAATGTTTTACTTTTTGATCCATCCATTTATGAATTAATAAAAAAAAACATCAACACTTTTTTTTGCTCACTTTTTTTTGCGTTTAACAGATATCTGCAATATTCGTTTTTATCTCTTTCATTTATCCGATAGTTAAAATATTGCTGTTTTTTTTTTTGCTGCACTCATTTCTTCCTTTCGTTCTATCAATGCTAAAGGTCAATGTGGTAAAAGGTTATGGAGGTAAGCGAGAGGTTCTCTTGATTTATATCCTAAGTCATAAGTCAAATTATGTGATCCATAAAAAAAAATGCTTTTTACTATCGACTACAACGTGTTATCGATCTGCCATAAAAAACTATTCTCGCAAATCTTGATAGAGCATTTGTCCATAAGGTATAAACTTTAAATAGTTCTACCCACCCTCCTCTCTCTGTTTCTCTCCAAAAAAAAGGTGTATTTTTTATTCTCAAGCAATTCCCTATAAGTTAATCATTGTAAGCTTGAGGTATTTAGCATTATGATTTCATTTGTGATTTTAATTTAATCAATAATCAAATTAAAATCAAACAATCAAATCAAATCATTTAATCAAATTGAAATTTAAAATTATTTTCAGAATAATTCAGCTTATATTTCATAATTTCAATTTACTTTTTCCAATGAAATACAATAATTGCATTTCTTAGAGATCATTGTGTGTAAAATTAAGTTTGTAATAACGTAAAGGTGTCAGTAGCTAATTGGTGCAAGAAAAATGAAAGAATGATATTTTCGAAAACTTGAAATACGCTGAAAAATATCTGATTTAAGTTAAAGTATCAACTAATCAAGCTTTATCACCTGATGTTGATTATGGTAAATTTAGTTTACGAATTAATATTTAACATAATATTATGAAAATCATCAGTTCTTCATGAATAGTGCGATTAAGGCCTTTTTTTTCCGCAGTAACCGGCGCAATTGACTTTATACCAAACTACTCGGCTATACTGATTTTACTTCAATTTCAGTTTCAATTGAATTTTACAAATTTTCTAACCATTCTGCGATCAAACACATATTCACTAATTTCATTAATTTTTTTTAGAATAAATATATACATATATAAACCTAAAAACATATATAAAATATATAGACCTAAAAAATATATAAACATTTGAAAAAAAAATTAATGAAATTAAAATATATAAACATTTGAATTTTACTTTTCATACAATCACTGTACATCACTGTACGCAGTGTAGTATATTATACCGTACATCACTGTACGACACTGTAGTATATTATACTGTACATCACTGTACGACACTGTAGGATATTATTGAAGAAGAAAGATTACATTAATAAAACCACTCGGTAATGTCAGGTATAATATTATATCAGATTTAATCAATATAATAGTGATTATTTTAGGATGCAAAAAAATTATAAATAATTAACCTTTTGCATTATTTCAAATTTACAACTTTTGCTTCATTGTGTAAAAGAAATAATTTTGAAAAAAATTATCACTTTTCTTAATTAAATTCAATCATCTCTTCCTTTTTCACCATCTCATAAATCATATTACTAATTTTATTTTCCGCTAAGAATATTGTAAATTTGAAAAAAAAAGAAAAATAAATCAGATGAATCGATTATCTCAAATTAAGCTTAATTTTATCATAAAAATTCTTTGCAAAAAGTTTAAAATGAATATAATTAGCGATAGAATTAATAATAAATGGATAATTAGGAAGAGAATTAATAAATAAATAAATTAATAAATAAATTAATTAATTAAATAAATAAATGAATAAATTAAATAAATGAATAAATAAATAAATAATAAATAAATAAATAGATAAATAAATAAATTAATTAATTAATTAAATAAATGAATAAATAAATTAATTAATAAATAATAAATAAATAAATAAATAAATAATAAATAAATAAATAAATAAATAAATAAATAAATAAATAAATAAATAATAAATAAATAAATAAATAAATAAATAAAATAAATAAATTAATTAATTAAATAAATAAATAAGTAAATAAATAAATAAATAAAGAAAGAAAGAAAGAAAGAAAGAAAGAAATAATCAAAGATAGAATTATTAAATTTCAAACTAATTCATATCATTTTCCCTTCTCTAACTTTCCCAAACTCATTTTACTTTATTCGAAAGAGAGGGAGGAAAAAAAAAAGAGAGAAAGGAAAAGAAATTTCCTCAAAACTATCATCATACCACACATATCTTTTCTCATCAACTTGACTTTTTCCCATTTTCCTCTCTGTTCAATATAATTTATTTGAAAAATACTGTTCACCATGTGTGGTCCATTTCGTTTATTTGAAAAAACTATAAAATAAAATAAAATATATTGGCTCACAAGGACGGACAATTCCAATTTCATTCACTTCATTGTTCCATTCTCAAACAAACCTACCGGAAAAATCATTTCATCTATCCGTATAGCTCTCCCTCTCCCTTCCTTCATCCTCCTCCTCCACCACCTCTTTCATTATTTAGCAGAAATAACGGACACGGAATACGGTAGTATTACTCTTTTCTCTCTCTTCTAATTTACGTCACATCAATGATTTAGCTTATACTTCTTTTATTAGACGTAAACGTGAAAATGTTTAATAGATGGAAAAAATTATTCATCCTCTTTTTTTTTCGCTCACATTTACACACTGATGATAGTGGTGAAATTATTAGTGAAATTTTTAAAATCAAAAAAAAAAAATTTTTTTTTATTTTTGAATTTCATCTTTTGTTGCAATAAATAAATAAATTTATTATTTTCTTTTCTTTTAAAATATGCAAAATATTTCATAATGAATTTTTGAATGAATTTATGAAGCTCATCAATAGTTTAAAATACTTTAAACAATAATAGCAATATATAGTTTTCTCCATTCAATCTAGAAAACCGTTCTGGTTTGCTAGTCTTTTTCCGTTTTCTTCCATAAATGGTTCACAAAAAAAAAATTTTTTTTTTCTTTTTTCCTATTATTACTATTTTATCAAAAAATTTCAACAAAATAGTAATTTCAATAAATTTCCTCTCGATTTTTCTCACTCACTCTCTCTCTCTCTCTCTCTTATTTCTTTCTTCTTCTATATATCTTTATCGTTTTTTGATTAAATGATGAAAATTCATCCATCCGAATCAAAATGCAATCGCGCAATTATCAACAGTCGTACAGTGAGATGGCGGCCCTCTCACGCTTCATCCAACCATCTCATTACTTTTTTTTTTCCCAATCTTCCATCCTTTTACGACCTCTTAATATCGTATTCCAGGACTATCCAATATTTATATGTACAGACACCCACACACACACACACACACACCCACGCACACACACACACACACACACACATACCTTTATGTATATATCCTTCAACTTTTTTTTTCTCCCATCCTTTGTGTTGTATATGTACGAATAACCCTACCAATGAAATTTCAAGTCGTAAAATTTTATATTGCAATTTTTCCACGAAAAAAAAAACAGAGAAAAAACTTTGAAAGGACATATATTAAAATTAAAATTAAAATTAAAATTTTTCCGATTGCAATTTTCCTTTCTTTCTTTCTTTCTTTCTTTTTTTTTTATTAGAAAGACTAATCATTAAACAAATAGATGTTTCATTCCTTTTTCCATATTTGCTTTTTTTCTTTGCACTTGTTTTTTTTTCCTTTTAGAAAAGGTGAGAGGACTAAAATCATAGTGTTTTTCTTTCTCTCTCTCTCTCTCTCTCCCTCTCTCTCTGTCTTTTTTCTTTCTTTTAGTTTTTTTTACAGTTTTTTTTTGGGTGAGTGAGAAAGGAAAAGAGATGAAACGGCTTGAAAATATAAATGTTCAAAAAGGTTTTTGCAAAAATTGTTATCTTCAAAAAATTTTTTTTTCCTTTTTATGTGAGTCGTAAATTTTTCCATCAAAGAAATGGCCGGCATGCCGGAAATAATTTATGAGCTGAAGCCTTTTTCTACTTTATTGTTATTACTAAACCCTTTAACGAAATTAAAAAAAAAAAGAAAAAAGGAAAAAGGAAAAAGGAAAAATTCTTTCTAAAATACTTACGTAATGAAGAAGCTAAATGATACACGTTGATGTTGAAAATTTTGTCAAATATAATAATTCAGTAACATCGTTTTTCTTATTTCATTTAAATTCTACGAATTTTCGCTCAAAAAAAAAATAAATTTAAATTTAATATTCATACAGTTAATTAACTTTTTTGAGTAAATAATTGGATTAAAAGGATATGAGTAATATTTTCAGATAAGAATAAGTGGAAAAAAAATATTGTTAAAATATTAAATTTTTTTTTAAAGGAAAAATTAACAATAGTATGAAATTAATGTTAATAATTTAAAATTTTACAATTTTAGAGGTTAGCTTTTAAATAATATTTAAAAATGATTTTTATCGTTTTCATCAAATTTTACTTTGAAATTTTGTATTTTGGTATTTTTTTTAGACATATAATTTCTAATGAAGAAGATGATTCATTTGGTTTTCTTTTCCACATCGAGTTGTTTAATAATTTTTTTTTCAAAAGTTTAAATTTCAATACAAATTACATAGTGTTAAATTTTCTCAATTAAATTAAGCACTCTAATTAATAGAATTTGATGAATACGTTAAAATTAAAACTGTCTGAAAAAAAAGTCTTCCCTTTTCCATTTTTTTTTCAGTAATTTCCGAAAATTCACTCCTCAACTTTTAACTTCTCATTGAACCTTTCAATAACTTTTTACCAAAACTCTTCCTCAATAGCATAGTCGAAATAACTTCTCGACTTTTTCAAAAAAAAAGCAAGAAAACAATGATTCATATATTAATTGTTTGTAACACTGACTCATCTTAAATAACAAAATTTTTTGAAAATTTCTATAATTTTAAATTTAAAAAATCAAAAATTTTTTTTCAATAATTTGTTATTTAACTAAATCAATGAATAATTATTTCACATTTTCTATTTGTTAAGAAAATGAAAAATTTTTTTCAAATGAAAAATGAATAAAATATACATTCATAAATAATCAATTAGTTAACAAAAAAATTTTAAGAAAAATAAATTTATCAAAAATAACGATAGTTTTAAATGTATGCACCAATTAAACTATCATTTTTAAATGACATCATTTCATAACTTTTCTTTTTTTTTTTAATATTTTTATTTCTCATATCTATCATAGATCAGTGAGGAAAAGGTGTAAAATAAACGTGCCAATAAAAGTTAGAATTTTAAAATAACTAAATAGATTCATATGACAGATATGGAAAATAAAAAATGAAAGAAAAAAAAAAAGAAACTCTCTTTTCTAATTTTTCAAAAATATTTTTGATTTGTTGATTTGATTATGTAATTTAATTTTCTTCCTATTATTTTTATTTCAAACATTTCATAATAATACTTTTATTGCTTTATTATTTTTTTTTAATCTCTCTTTTTTTTCTCGGAAATTTTTAGCAAAATTTTAAATTTTAATAATTTTTAAAATACTTACTGAACATCAATTATATCTTTTCAGTAATACTTCTTTCAAATTCTAACTCTTTTTTTTCTATCATATTATTATTCAAAAAATTATTACTTCAGGAAGAGAGCGAGAGAGAGGAAGATATTATTACTTCAAAAAATTATTTCAGGAAGAGAGAGAGAGAGAGAGAGAGGGAGAGAGAGAAAACATTTGTTGAGTACCATTTTTAGTTAAATGATCCATAACTTTTTGTACAAATTTTTATAGGTCAATTTAATATCACAGATTCATACAAAAATAGTTCCGCCATCACCTATCCTCACCTTTCATCTTTTCCTCATTTCAAGCATTTTTGCTAATTTTTTTTCATTCCTTTCTTACTTTAACTCTCTTCGTATCCTTTACAATTATCGCTCATCAAACTTCCTTTGATTATTATTGCTTTTGTAAGTTTAATTATTTTGAAAATAATTAAAATTTGAAAAATTAATATCACAAAATCATTGAGTTAATAATAATGGCACTTTCTGAAAGCAAAAAGAATGTGAAATTTGTTTCATTTAAAAGAAAATTGTTCCATCTTAACGCCATTCTTATGTTCCATTCTTTTGCAGTATGAAATTTTATTTCGAAATGGTTGCCTTCGCTTCATACAATACAATTACAATCGTCTTTTTCAACAATTTTATTAACAAGCGGCACCTTTTAAAGCCATCACTATCGTCATCAACAGATAAGTTTTAAAATTCTTTTTCCAGATTTAGTCGAATAAAATTTTCTCAATTTATTTTAAAATTTCAATGAGTTTTTGTTCTTATTATTTGCAAAAGTTTAATTGTGGAATTGTAAATTAATATTTGAAAACCTAAAAAAGTTCTAGGAAATTTTAATTTTATATTCTACAAAATTTAATACCTCAAATTTAAGGAACCAAATAGAAGTTTCACGTTTCACGTCATTACAATTCTAACTACACAAGACTGAACCACTAGGAAAATGTCGAGTGTTGCAGAAAAATATAATTTTGGAGCATTTTTTTCTTTCATCGAAAATTGAAATTAATTAGAAAAAATTTCAATTCAGTAAACTTTTACTTTTTTTTTTGGTTTTTCAAAATTAATTGACTTTTTTCTTTGCACTTGGAATTATTTGCCTTTCTATTGCTAAGGTAATTTTTATCATTACTAATTGGATTGGAATTAATTACAGGAAATGCTAACTCTTAAAAAATGTTTGAAAATATTGAAAATGTAAACAAAGAGGTAGAAATAAGGAGAGAGAGAAAGAGAGAGAGAGAGAGAGAGAACTCATTACGTGTAGTGCTAGCGGATACTTATGAAGTCGGCAAACATTAAGGATCAATTGAACGAGATGCCTGTACAAAGAAAAGAAGTTAAATTGCATCTAAAAAAAAAAATAAATTGCTATCCAATTTTTCTCGGAGCATCAACCTTTCCAACTACAACATTCTTTTGCAGTTCTCTTGCTAATTTCATTTATCACACATATCGCACTTTATTATTTTATATTTCATTTTTTTTTAGATATTAAAATGCAATAAAATATCATTCATATCGTTTCGATAGTATTTGCAGGTGTTGTAGTAGAATTTTGCTATCTCTCAAGAAGTGATAGAAAGATGATAGAATTGATAATTTTTGTTTTTAATATCTATTTCTCTTGTTAAAAATTATTTATTACTAATCTTTATTTACTAATTTACCTATTTGCTACTAATTTTTATTTATTAATTTGTCTATTTATTACTAATTTTTTTAACTGATTTATTATTTATTGTCAGATAATAATAATTACTAATATATATATATATAATAATTACTACTACTACTATATTGTTATTAATTATTATCATTATTATTATTGTTATTATATTATTATTATTATTATTTATTATTATTATTATTATTATTATCATTATTATTATCATTATTATTATTATTATTATTAATTATTATTATCATTATTATTGTTATTATTATTGCAGCAATGATACGATTAATTAGTATTGCAAATGTTAAAGTTAATAAAAAAAATTTTATTCTTCGTGCATGGGAGCAGGAATTTTATTGTATTTTTTTCATTGCCGAAAATTCATCCAAAGAGGTTGGACTTTTAGAGTGATAATCTGACAGATCGTAATATTCAGTTACTATCTTATAGTTTATTGTCTGTGTGTGTACGTATGTGTGTGTGTGTGTGTGTGTGTGTGTGTGTGTGTGTGTGTGTGTGTGTGTCTGTTACTTAGTTGTTGGTTTGCTTATTGAAAAGCTGCTAAAGATGGAGCTACACTCTGTCATCTTTAATATCCGTGTATTCATCCTGTTAATGATATCACAGACTTTACTACGAAAGAGAAAGGTAAGATTTTACTCGTTTACCGATTTACTTAATTAAAGCAATTAAAATTTTACTACTTGTAATAGTTACAGTGAGACAAAGCTCAATATTTTAAAATCTGTCACTTTGGCACTCCTACCAACCACGTTGATACTGACCACTACAATCATTATATTTAAAAAAAAATAATTAAATGAAAATAAAATTGTCTTATATTACGGTTGATCTTGGATCAATGTTGAAAATATTTCAGTCTCACTTATTTAACAGAATACTGTAATTGAATTTAGGTATTTAAGTTTAATTCATGTGGCTACTTAAGTATGTATTATACTGTAGTTTATTCATTTTAAGTAAATTTTTATATACATGATGATGCTATTAAGTTAATTGATTATTTTTCTCTTTTTATGATTAAACTTCCTCCTATACATTTATCAACGAGAATAGCATGAATTAATTTTATCTATTAAATTTAGAGTAATCAGTGTGTGTGTGTGTAGGTGATAAGTGCTTCAATTTCGATATCATTTTATTGCTCAATTATGTAATCAACTGATAGATCTTTGATAGATTGAGAAAGTGCAAATGATTCAGGTAGATTAAAATAGCAGGTTATGATAATATCTGATCATATCACAATTGATATGATGTTAAATTTAATTGCTTAGCTTCTAAATTATAATCTGTATTGAATTAAAATTAAATTAACAGCATAAACTGAATTTCTTATCAGAATTGTCACTGTTACACTTTATCATCATAATAATTTTCCATTATGCATTAAGATGATAAGTGTAATTAAGCGGATGATAAGCGTGATAAATACCTTGTCTAGTCCTATCCACTAATTTGCTTATTTTATTTACGGCATAAAAATGTCCTGTCTATAACCTTTTGACAGGTATATATATTGTATACCTTCTGACAGATATATATAGTAAGTTAACTTTTACCAATCTAACAAGTAAAATTATTTCTTCAAGTTTTTTCAAGTACATTCCAATATCTGTTACAAGTAAATCTCTAAAATCGAAGAAATATTGGGATGAAAAAAGTTTTGACGGAATCACAATAACAGTAAATTATTTTAGAATGAACACCTGTATTGTTTGTTTTGTATAATTTTTTTTTAAGTTATTACCTTTAAAGGACTTTGTTATTCATTATATTTCACATTCCTAAAATATTATTTAACACAAAATATTAATTAAAAATAGTGGTATCAGTTAAAATAATTTTTTTCTTATGAATATTACTTTGATTTTCTAAATCTCTTTTTAAGGTTTCCACCAAATTCGATAAAAAACGTTTCTACCACATCCGTTGAAAATACCACAGTGATGAATAGCAACAGTACTTAATTGCTTAGAATGTGAAAGTAAGTTTTATTAGTTTTTTTTTTAAATAAATTATAAAAATGCATAGAATTATGAAAGGAATCAAAAGTTTTCCAAAAAAAGGATGAAAATTTAGTAAAAGAGAATTTGGGTGATATTAATTGTGATATTAACTAATTTATTTTATAATTTCCTCTAACATTTTACAGTATATCAATGTAAGTAATCATTAAATAGACGGATAATTAACTTTACAAAATTAATTAATTATAAAAATAAATAGTTTACGTGTATTTTTACGTTAATTTTCATCTTAGTACATTGTTGTACAGAAAGAATGAATTTTATTATATTTACATTTCATATTTAATATTTGTATATATCTATTCCAGTCTAATTTAAATCTCAAAATACTTTCAAAGCATTAATTTTCAATCTCATCACTGATCTAATTTTATTCAACAAATTATATTTTTTAAAAAATTGTAAAAATTTCAGGAATTATTTTCTGTATTTTTCGATTACAATCAATACTGTGTAAAGTGAAAAAAAGTTTTTTCCTTCTTATTTTTATATTTGGCAAATTTTCTTTTTAAAGATTATTTTAGAATGAAGAATTTCGACAAGCCGCAAATTCAACAACACTATCGGTTCGGGTCGTTGTTGTTGCATGAGCTTATTCCTCTACCCTGTGGTACCGAGCTGTGTCTGAGTAATAAGCAAACACGATCGGTCACTGGGTAAAGGACTTTGCTCTCCTCATCCACCATCATCATTTTATTTATGGCGAACAGATGAAAGAGGAAAACTGTTAGTTTTGTCTTCTCTCTCTTTCTCTCTCTTTTCCACATATCCACTACCGTAAGCTTTTCAGCACTGCAGGATATCATACTACGATGACCTCTTCCTTCTTTTTTATTAAATGACAATTCTTCAATAAAGCAAAGAATGCAAACTTGGAATAAGTATGGATAAAAGTGTTTGATTTTTTTTGAAAATGAAAATGTAAATTTAAATATCAGTTGAAAATGAAAATGTAAATTTAAATATCGGTATAACACAGAACTCTATTAAATGTATGTATCTAAATATTACAACATTGATGTGACAGAATGATGCTTTCCTAAATAATTTCTTAAAATTTCAATGAACCACCTGAAACATCTACCTAACAGAAATATCATAGTAGTTGTGTATTCGGGAGTAAAGTGTTTGCTTGTGCTGCTAACGTACATTACGTGAAAAATAAATGATAAATTTTTTCATTCCTAAAATAAATAACAGATTACACGGAATAAATTAAAATAAGAAAATTTCTGACAAGGAACTTGAACTAACTAATTGTTATTGTTGTAAAAATTTTGCTTAAATATATTTTACCATTTAAATCTTTGAAATAAATTGCTTATGTAATAATATTACCACAAACATATATGTATATCGCTTTCTAATATTTACGCATTTTTTAATTAAATATTTAAAAATTACAAAAAGAAAATTGTAAAATGCCGCATGAAGGTGTAAATGAAAACTTATCAGTTGAGAAATGAGTGAGATGTTAATTTTAAAAAAAAACTGATGACAATGTAAGTGCGATATTTATAACAAAAGAAAAAAAAAACCATTGCACCTGTTTGAGAGATGAATAAAGGATGGAGCAAAAGAAGGAATATTATTTTTAACCATATTTTGAAAAAAAAAAATTTTTTTTTTAGAAACTGTAAAATACTGTAAGAAAAAAAATTAAACTGCAACAGAAACTGTAAAATTTTAAACTGCAACATATTAAGTTAAGTGTAAATTTTATACAAACACGTGTATTACATTCACAGCGTCAAAATATAATTTCACCACAATCTCTTCTCACTTAACATATTTGATCGCATTTTACTATTCACACGTCACCAACATCCTAATTTGTCATATTTTTTTCAACGTGTTAAATAATAATCGTAATTTATTTTACAATGTGTATCTATTTCACCGATGATGATGATGATGATGATAATGATAATGACCTGATATTTGAATTATTCTAAACATTTCTTGAAAAATTTTCAATAATTACTGATTTTCAGATAAATATTGATGTAATAATTTTAAAAATTCATTAAATTTTTTAAAAGATCGCTATCAGCTTTGATGTAATATCTTCTTTTTTTACATGCTCGTTGGATTTCACACGTGTATCGACAGCTTAAATTCAAAAAAAAAGAATTCCTAAATTACAATAATTGTAGAGTTAAATTGAATTCCAGCACTCTTCGAAACATTATTTATAAGTCAGGAAAGGAATGAATGATAATAGTAGCTGCTGTAGGAATAATTTTTTTTTAGAAAATACAAGTACACTTATTTACAGGTTTCATTGGTAGCAATAAATTGTTTACAAATTTGTTAAATATTTCTTAATTGTTAAAAAAATAATTTGTTAAATATTTTCTTAATTTATTTCTTAGTGATAAAATAGAAATTTAAAATCGCTTTATAGAGATGTAAAAAATCGATAAAGTTTGAAATAGAAAAATTCATATTTGAAAAAATGCGCGTACTCACAAATGCACATTCTTTAACTTTGAATCGTTGAATTCCTCATAAAATAATTTCTTAAGAAATTAATCTATGAGATAGTGAAATTCGTCTAATTTTACGTCATTCCTGTAATAATTATAAATAATAAGAGATAAATTAAGAAATAGAAATATTCAAAATTCTTAAAATTAATTTAGCATTTTTTGAGTGAAAAATTCATGAAATAAGAAATTTGAATAGCAATAAGTTATTTTGATTGTTAGAAAATACCTTTCGTAAATATTGCAATAAATAGTAGGTTATACTAAAACGAAACGATACATCTATTATTCGAGAAAAATTACAAATAAAAATTTATATGATATTGCTACCAATGAAACGTGTAAATTTATTGCTACCAATGAAACGTGTAAATAAGTGTACTTAAGTTTTTTGAGATGCTTTAAATTTTTAATATTTTATTATGTAAACTAAAAAAAAATTAAAGATATGAAATTTAAAACAAAAAAAACACACACACACAAGAACTAAGGTAATTTCGTTTTTTTGAGTGCACAAGAATAAAGGTAATTTCGATAGTCTAAAGGTAAAAACCGGTTGATTTCAAAATGAATCGTATCTTTCAAGCTAATTTAATCCATAATCTCTCCAAATCGCACTTTCTTTCTCTGATGATTTATCCAATTAAATATTTCAATTGCTTGGAAAAGTTGACGGAGTAATCGAAGTGTTAAAAAAAAGAATAAAAGTACAAGTACTTTTTAAGTAGTAAAATTCTACATCGAATATTTGTAGTCTTTCTTCACTCATTACTATCCTCTTTTACAGTTTTAAAATTAATCAAATACATTTATCAGTAAATTATCCGACTAACAAAGAAATGAAAATTGTAAACAATTTGGTAAGAAGTATTGAAATGATTGATAATTTTAGAAAAATAGCATTTTAGAGATATGAAATATAAAGGGAAAGAAAAAGATTGAAAAGATGGACGAAATAACATAGGGAAAAGATTGATAAGAAAATAAAGAGAGAGAGGAGAAAATGTAAAGTGCAAAAAGTAGCAAAAAGGTGAGGAAATGTTTTCATCGCAGCAATCATCAGTGCTTCTTACAATGATACAATTGAAATACTAAGTAATTAATTAAACTAAAAGTGATACTAATAAAGCGTAAGTTCACGTTTTTCTTCATTGTTTCATTTTTTCTTAAATCTTTTTCATCGTCATTTATTCTTTACATTATCAGTGCAAAAGCATATTAGCATACTTGTTTTCCTCTTAATTTTACTGAAATTGATGGGGACGAATAATGTGGAAGGAAAAATTTTAAAAAATGAAGTGAAATGATAAGAAATCCTAAAAAAATGAAATGAAATGACAAGAAATTAGAAAAATGAAATGAAATGATGAGAAAGTAAGGAAAACTGCATGCGAAACTGCATGCTAAAATTACAAATCAGTGGTTTGAAATGCTAATAAGTTAACAAGATCATACCTGAGAGCATTTAGCATGACCAGGTAGATCACTGATAAAAAGACAATTTAGAAAAAAAGAAATCGCAAAGCGCTTGTTTTTTTTTCTTCTAATAAAAATTTCAAATAAGTACAGTATCATTGGAAAAACTGTGATGTGCTAGAGTTATCTTACTTTTCTACTAACAATACACAAAAATTGTAATTTAATTATTGTTGGAATAGAATTCAAAAATCCATTAAACAAAAACAATTAATGCATATAATAAAATTAAAAAAAAAGTAGGAAAGCTTTTAAGAAATATCATAATCTGTAAAAAAAGGAATACCGTAACCTGTAAAACAAAAAAAGAATTACCATAATCTGTGAAATAAATGCTAATATTAGCTACGGTAATCGAAAAGATTAGGAGAAAATAACAGCAAAGAGTAATAATATAATGCAAAGAAAATTTGCATTTTCCATTTCAAACATCAAAACTTTCATTAAGTAAATTAAGATAGCACATCAAATGGAAATTTATTACTTATTTAATTTTGACAGAGAGAGAGAGAGCGAGACAGAGAAGAGAGGTAAGAGATTCTGTTTTGCAAGAAAAAGAATGAAAATCCTTAAAAATAATAGATTGTTTGAAAAAATGATAGATTATCTTTTTTTTTGCAATTTTCGAATTTTGCCATTTCGTCCAAATTGATTTCTATCCTATTAAGGTTATCAATTTCAATGGAAATGTAAAATAATTCCTTCAGCTTTCCATCTTCGTTACTCGTTGAGAACATTACTTTTTCATTTTATAAACCCTACGATTATTCAACAATAATTCCAAATGTTTTTTTTCTTTTTTTTAAATCATAAAATTTATTATTCTTAGCAATTTTAAAAGTTAAAAATTTTTCAAATAATCTGTTTATTAAACTTTTCAAGTGTTAAAATGGAGTAAAGACTTGGAAAAAAAGAAGAAAATTGTTATTTTTAAAAAAATAGCGAGAGAAAAACAGGTGTGATAGTCAAATTTTCGAAATTACTTAGTAATTTATTTTCAAGGATATTCATATAAGCTATAAAATACAGTAGTGTGTGGTAATTAAAATTATATTGAGCTGATTACAGTTAATTAATTCGAAATTTTGCAATCATTTTTTTTTATAGCTGATAGCTCGATGTTATGTGCATTGTGAGCGCTTACTTATCAGACACAATATTTATCAGTCCTGTAATACTTGTACCAAAATTGTGATTTTAAATCGTAACACCTGTGCTAAAATTATGATTTTAAAAAAGCTTAAGATGAGAAAACCTACCTTTTACTGCAACTACAACTCATCAATTTGATATATTTCTTTTTCTTCCTCTTTCTGCTAAATGTTAATTTTTTATCATCTGTCTATCAATATTAATTTGCAAATTATTTGTTGCAAAATTTTTAACAAATTTAATTAAAAATTTGAAATGTACTAGTTCAACAATAATTTAATGACAGTACGTTAAGCATACTATTTTGTAAGCTTTCGAAAAGAGAAGTTTTTTTTTTTAATTTATCAATTTTATATCTTTAATATATCAATTATATATCAAATGATTAATTTAGTGCATCAGATAATTTTTGTATTTGCTGAAATTGTAAATTTAACTGTAAAATATTTGATTGAAACGATCAGTTGTCCGTTACACCTTCCACTCTTCAGGTGAATGATATTGGTGGAAGGAATTGAAGTTAAAATAATGGACAAATGTCAAAAGTGTTAATTTTTTTTTTAAAAAAAAAAAGGAACAAACATTGGTGAAACGTACATCACCTAATTTCCCTTCCTTTCCTTTTTCCTTTATTCCTTTTCCGTTCCTTTTGTGTTTTTTAAATGAATTCGAAGAAATATGACATAAATTCAGTATGAGTTGTTGTTTTTAGGAGAAAAAAAAAGTTTTACACTTAACTTAATACGTTGCGGTTTAAAAATTTTCATCACTTAACTTGTTGTAGTTGAAAAAAAAAGTTTTTTTTTCAGGTAATTCTTTTTTTTTTCACTGTGCTATATTTTTAGAAAGGAAAAAAAATAAATTTATATTTTCAGCGACACTTCTTTCTTTCTTCCTGCGAAAGAGCAGTAAAAGAGAAGAGAAAAAAAAACAACGAAATGACTAAACTCTTAAGATATATGATTGATATGG
Organism: Litomosoides brasiliensis; assembly: GCA_013365375.1. NCBI lineage: Eukaryota > Metazoa > Nematoda > Chromadorea > Rhabditida > Onchocercidae > Litomosoides > Litomosoides brasiliensis. The sequence goes on along the minus strand of JABVXW010000226.1, from coordinate 73,921 downwards.
GATGGATGACCTATCAGTGTGAATCAGTAAAATTTAAATTTGCTCTTCCTGGAACTGGTCGCCTTCAAATCCTTAAGAAATTCATAATTATGATTGTTGGTTTTGAAACGTTGAATTAGTCTACTTAATTTTAGAGGTATCATAAATATTCACTTATCCTGTAATTACAATGGGAATTTAATTTGCACTTTGATGATTGCGCTAGCTTTTTTTTTCTCTCAGTTTCTCATAGCCATTTAAAATTTGACATTTTAGGACAAAAAAAAAATTTTTTTTTTTAAAATGTTGCATTCTAAAACAAAAATGTAGTTGTAGTAGGCACATGTATGATCAGGTGACATGAAAAATTCACTTCAAAGCAAGCTTGTACGATTTAGCAGCAATTTCAATTAAAAAAATTCATTGCTAAAAATTAAAATTTGAAAACTACTTTAGAAGGAGTTAAATTCGTTTTAAGACATTTTTTACAAAACAAAACAACATTAATTAGGTGTTTGTTAAAAGAAAATTTATAATTAAAATTCATTTTCTTTCATTTTTTAACTGCTCAATTTATATTTTGATTTTTTTTCATTCGATTAAATTTGAGTGAAATCATTTGTATTTCATATTTGGTAAATATTTCTGATTTTCTTTCATTCATATTTTTTTGCAAATTTTTAATTGAATTCAATTATCGGTAGGCATAATAGATCTTTTTCTTCTCTGCAATATATCTATTTTACTCAAAATTATTTTTAGCAATCAAAAAGGAATTTCAGAATTAATTTTTGCTCGTAATAAAAATTAACAGTAAATTAATATAGGAGAATTATAATAATTAAGGATTTCTACCGCTTCTTTTCTTTTCCTTTTTCTGACATATTTGCTTTAATTTTGATCAAATTAAGAAACAAAAAAAAACAAAACGATCAATTTCATTGTTAAAATTAGCATTTATCAAATTAAATCAATATTTTGATAATATTATGAAAAGCATTATATTTCACCTGTGTTATTGTGAACTTCACTTCACTATTTTTTTTAGTCAAAAAATAAGTATTTTCGAAAATAAGGAGTTTTGTTTGATTTTTTTTCCTTGAAAACTTCCATTTTCTACATATATCTAACATTAGTGGAAATTTGTCGAAAATTTGATAAAAATCAATATGACAATATCATTGATGAAAGTGGAACAAGTTGATCGATACAGGAAAATTGCATTTTTTGGTATTACTATTAGGTAAATTTTTAATTATTCAATTCTTCACACATATATTACACGTAGATACTTATTTCATCATCCTAGAACGAGCAATCAGATCTTCTAAGAAACGTCAGATTTTCGAATTATCTCAAATCTTTTAAAAAGTATCAGATCTTTGGCTTATCGACAAATCTTCTGAAAAGCAATGAACCTATCATCATCTCATGTATCTCCTCCTCTTCCAAACAAAAATAACTTCAACAATTAAATTTTATTTTAAAATAAATTATATATATATTTTAGTACGATAGCTACAGTATGCAACATAATTACCATACCGCTTCTTTACCATTACATTCAAACAATACAGACAAGTTTGACGGATGAAATAGAGTTTTGTCGACAACGCTCCACATATATGTGGAAAGAATATGCATACATTGAAAAGGTTAATTATACTTTTCATTATTAATTAAACGTCTTTAAAGTTTATGTTAAAATTTTAAAAATTAAATTCAAATCTTTTGCGCAAAAAAAATCGGAATTAATAATTATTAAAAGATAAGACCACTTGCTTTTTCTTTGTTCATTTTTTTTTATTTTTAGTTTTACCGATGAATTTTTTAATTTTTTTTAACTACTTTTATTTGTATATTTTTTTTTCAGATGTTAAATATAAAACAGAGATACTCATGGCGTAGCCGACGTCACGCAAATTACTATTATTATCCACCAATGAGTAATATTGAAACACCAAATTATGCAACAGCACCTTATAATGACTTAAGTCCATATTTCGATACCGTAAACGAAAAAATTCCACCACAATATGAATTTGATGCGTACCAGAATTTTAAGTGTTGCAGCTGTGGAATGGGTGAAGCTGGACAGGTGGGACCACCTGGACCACCAGGAGATCCAGGTACTGAAATCAGCATTAATTGGATATGTTACGTTTTGAGAATAATTTTATTAAGAAATATTCTTGCAGGAATTGCTGGGCTACCAGGTAACAAAGGTTTACGAGGTCCAGATGCACTGGAAGGAGTGGATTATCGATATCAAGAATGGTGTTTTGATTGTCCACCAGCACCAGCTGGTCCTCCTGGTCAACAGGGTCCAAAAGGACCACCTGGTTGGCCTGGTACACGAGGAGCTGATGGACCAACTGGCGCTGATGGTATTTTTAATAAAGTTCAGTTCATATTATGAATTTTATTTCAGTGTCATTTAATTCAATTCATGATAGGCACTTTGTAGGATTGCCGGGATTTCCTGGCGAACCAGGAAAACGTGGAAATCGTGGAAGTCCTGGATTCAGGGGAAAAGTAGGTCAGCCAGGAGAGGTTCACGAAATACCTAACACAAAGGGAAAACCAGGACCTCCAGGTTTGCCTGGTCCACCAGGACCTGATGGCTACAACGGTGATGACGGCAAACGCGGATTACCAGGGCCACCGGTCTGTGAGTTTGTTGCAATTTACTCCGTAACCTCAGTATAGCATATACATCTATAAATAATAGTGACCATAGTCTGTTATCATTTTCTTTATCAGTTCATAAATTTCCAGGGTATGCCTGGTGAACAAGGGCCACCAGGGCTGCCAGGACGACCAGGTGAACCGGGTTTTGATGGATCTGCTGGCGAAATGGTAGGTTTTTTGTTGAAATATTTTTATTCAACTAAAATATTTTGAATGTAAAATTCAAACTATTAAATAACAAATTAACTTTTTCAAATTTCATCAATCAGAAATTTTGAGAAATCATAAAATGCAGCAAAAATACAACAACTTATGAAAAGTGTAAAATTCTTACTCTAAAATTGTATTTCTTCCCATATTTTAAGTGTCAAATTACAGTGAATGTAACTTGTACAGCATCCAGGTTATGGTACCTTTACCTGTTTTTTTTAATACTTTAAACAAATAATTTAATAATCCATTCTGTTGCAAATACTCTTTTGCTTTTCCAATTTGATCGCAATAACTGTGACATATCAAATTATCAATTAACTTTAATTTAATTTATTATTTAAATTCTGATATAAAATGAGATGGATGTATTTAGAAAAAAAAATATCGAAGAACTAAAAACTGATGAGTGTTTTCTTAACTGCTCGAAAGACTTTTAAGTAAGATCTTTTAAGTAAGATAAGTAAGAGTAAGGAATAGTAAGATCGGGTCCTTATGGAAGAGTTAGATCGATCTGTTAGTGCGACAATGTTGAAAATTGTCGTAACAAAAGAATTAATGTGACGTCTCCTACAGCATTATCTTTAGGGTGGTGGAAATGACTGCGATCATTGTCCTGTACCACGTTTCCTATCAACCGGTGAATAAAGATTACTGTTCATCTTCGACGTAATAACCCATACAGAAGTAAGTATTTCACAGTCTATACTTTAGTTGTAATTTTTATTTCAAAATTTCCATGAATTTATATTTTTTACTTTATGGTCAAAGTTTTTCAGAATTTACAAATTTGAAATTTTAAAATTATAAATGCTATGATTAATTTACAAATTCATGTATGAAAAATAAACTGATTCAGTGCGATTAATCTAATTGCAACTTCTGAAACTTGAAACGGTTCAGGTGTAAGTATGAGTAAATAGTTAATTCTTCATTTAAATTTAAATTTTTTTATTTTTTTTTATTCTTTTTTAAATAGTTAATTTTCTTCATATCTCATAAATGAAATAAACTTTATCACAATTACTGAGGAAAGAAGTAATTTTTTTTCTTTTCTGTTCTACCGAATTTGAATGAAAAAATGAATGATATGAGAGATGACAGTGATAAATTAGTTAATTAAGGGGCAGTGATATTAAATTCAAAACTATTAATCTACTACATCCACAATTTTATAATCGTTGTAACAACACTTACGCCTAAATCATTTCAACTTCCAGAAGTTGCAATTAGACTAATCGTACTGAATTAAACATAGCCAAATAATATCTACCCATTTATAGGAACAAGAATTTTATTTTTAAATTTTCCATTTAATTTAGATTTTTGTTCACTTATTTTTCTTTTAAATCGTAAAGAGAAGCGACAAGCTTGTCAGTGAAATATCTTTGATAGGCGTAATTTGAAATATATTGCGCCACAGCATCATCTCATTTTAGAGCTGTACGAGAATAAATGAAATGAAATGAAGATTTATTTAGCAATAATTTCAGTAATTTCAGTAATTTATTAAAATGATCAATGAATGGATCAATACTGATCATTGCTCAGCAAGCATTTCTGCTACGATCATTTTACGTTCGGTTGACATTCACAACCTCTCCTAATACTATCACAGTTTAAATAGTTGTAGGCCGCACATCGCCAATATCTCCTACATCTGTTTATGCATATACTCGATCTTTGCCTTAAATAAGTAGCAATTCATTTTATTAAGTTTTTAAATAACTTCAAACTAACAACACTTTAAAATATAAATTCAACACAGTCGATCTTTGCCTTAAATAAGTAGCAATTCATTTTATTAAGTTTTTAAATAACTTCAAAACTAACAACACTTTAAAATATAAATTCAACACAGTCGATCTTTGCCTTAAATAAATAGCAATTCATTTTATTAAATTTTTAAATAACTTCAAACTAACAACACTTTAAAATATAAATTCAACACAGTTAAAAGCAATAAATTTTAATTTTACAATAAACTTAAGACGTCACATAAAATTTTTTAAATTAGTAAATTAAAAATAATAAAAAAAATTTTAGCAAAACCTTTCTGTTATTACATTAGGCATAGCAAGAGCAATGATAACAATTAAAATAAGCAATTTGGTTGCGTTCATCTTCCAATATATCGTTGCAATGATTTCAATTTTGAAATTAAAATTGATTAAAGTCGATAAGGTAAGCACCGATTGGCTAACTTACAGTCAGTGAGCACTGCTCATTTATTCACTTATTGTTATGCTTAAATAAAATTTTTTGAACAAATCAATAATATGCAAATTTTGACAATTACAATTTTATACTTACATTTGATGATTTCAATTTTGTTAAAATGATGATAAATTTACATTTAATGCAAAAATTTTCCACAGAGAAATTAGTCTTTAAGTAATTATGCAAATTTTTTTACTAAATCTCACCTATCTTTATTGGAGATATCCTTAGATAGTGTTTTTTTCTCAAACTTAATGACCTTTACTGCGAGAAAAAAAATACTTTACTTTAATTTCATGAAAAATATTTATTGTTCATCCTTGAAGAAAAATTTGCCTACTTGTAAATTATAAAATTTTTTTTCTAAAAAGATTTTCAAGATGGATTTGATTAAATTTATTTTTATTAAATTTTACTTGTATTCGTTATTGTAATATTTTTTTTTAATATTAATCAACGCATTGCAGTTTTTTTGTGAATTAAATATCTGTTTGATATTTGATAACATCTCAACCATTTTCACACTGAAGTATCGAAATACTGAAATACAGATGCCCAGTGATTGGAGAAAAGAGTGTAGAAGTTGAAATATGTAAATTAATAATACCTTCGCATTGATCTTTAACCTCTCTTGATAGTTCAGAAAAGTGAAGCAAAAAATTTTTAGAATTTCATCAAAATAAAATGTAAAAAAAATAGTTTATATTTTAAAAAAATAGTAATTTTTTTGTTCCAATTAACATAAGTATAAAAAGTAATTTAGATGCAATGATTTCAATTTTAATGCATTTAAAAAATGACATGAATAGAATTTAAATTTTGAGTTGTACTTTCGTTTTAAAATTTCCATTCATTATATACTTTATGATTTATGTTCAAAATTTTGTAATTTGTAGGTTTGAAATTTTAGGATTGTAAATACAACAATTAATTTACATATTTATTATGAATAATAATAATAATAAATAAGTAAATTTTGTCAGTTATTAAAGAGTGAAATTTTTTTATTTCACTTTTATCCATTAACAATGAGAAATGAGTGGTAAGAGATATTTATTTTATTAAAATTATTTGATTCAAAAAAAAGAAAATTCCAATGAAAATAGTTAAATTAGTGATGAAAGAGCAGTCTACAAAAGAGATTCTTTATTTTTTTCATACCTATAAAAGGTGTGATAATTGTTTGAGTAAAATTATTTAAATTTCTAAAGAGGAAAAATGAATAATAATCAATTTTGGTAGGATTTTGATGACTTTAATTAGATTATTCCTCAGCAATTGGTAGAGCGATCCATGACGGAAGTTCATGCTTACTATTCGGAAAACGTCGTTTTAATGCGTCTTGAATTTGTTCAATTATAAATTTGTAATCGATTGGATAAGGTGATAAGGTCATATACATTAATCTGTAACAGACAAATACTTATGATGGCGCTAGAGAAATCAGAGAAATATTTTAAATTTAACTTCTTAACATTACTTAAAGTTTATCCTTTTAACATGTAAAATGAATGCATTCTTTTAGCTTTCATTAATTAAATGGAAAAAAATGGAATTTAATAAATATTTAGCAAAGTTTTATTTGTTAAAGGAAAAAAAAGAATTCATTTATTAAATAATTCATTTATTAATTCATTTATTTAATTCATTTATTAAATAAAAAAAAATAATCGTTTATTATTCATATTTATGATAAAGTAGCATTTACCGATAAAGCGATCGAATTTCTCGTGGAAGTCGTTTAAATTCGACATTTCGATAGAATAAGCATTTCATATCGCAAACACGTTTTTCATTGAAAACCGAACGCCATGGTAATTTACCGGAGATCATTTCGGCAATCATATAAATTAATGAGATGATATCATCTGATGGTCCCTGCAACATCACTCCTTCGTAATCTTTCATTGATTATTTTGAAATTACTTCTTTTTTTTTTCTTCAAATTTTTTATTCCTATAATTTTATTTTTCTTTTTCTTTCACTCCCTCATTCACTACTGGATTATTTGAATTGGAATAACTCTGATTGAAAGGATTATCTACCTGTTCACGTCCTCGATGTGCTCGTACGGAGCTATATCGAATTGTACCAACAAATGGTACAAATACTCGTGGTTTACAAGGCCATGGTAATGCTAAGCTTACGTCAATAATTAACATACGTGATTCAATCGAATCATAAGAGATTGGATTGCGAAATGCAAAACTATAATTTATACTTAATTAAAATTTAGTATATTTAAATTTAGAGAAAAAAATTTATTACTTTTGAAAAAAGAAAAAACCATTGTTCAAAAATGTTCAACGTTCAAACGTATATTTATCAAATGTTAACGTTAAATCGTTCAAACGTATATTTATTTACGTGTACGGTGAAACTTGTCGATGAACATAGCCAAGTCGATGAAGTGATGCAAGTGCTCGAACACATCCCATCATAATGATCAGTGCTAAATCCAATGGAACAGTTCCAGTTGGTGATAACGCCAATAACGAGCCTATCATTGTTGCATTATATTCCAGAATAACACACGGTCGTCCGATCCATTCCGGATCTCGTTCAGCATCCTGATCACCATTTTCACCAAATATCATCTCTAATTGTACAATTCATTAAAATTTTTCATTAATTATCTTTTTTTTTCTAATATTAAACTTTTTTCTTTTTTTTAGTTTTATAAAATTTTATTAATCTTTTATTTTTCTTTATAAATTTTTGATTATTTTATCAATCGTTAACAAAGTTTAATATTAGTTTAATTTTTTTACAAAGTTTAATATTAATAACTTTTACCTTTTTCAAACGTCCATAGCAAATTATTTTTGGAAAATGTATGGAGCGAGCTTTGGTCATTTCTAAAATTTTAACCGTTCGATGTATGGCTGTGTTTTTACGATCAATTGCTTTATCATGTCGTGCAATTAACATATGCATTACCTAAAAAAAATTTCTTAATTAAGTAAATATTAAATACAATTGGCGATTAGATGCTATTATATTAGGTGTTAATTCTTGCAAGATTTACATTTTCAAAATAAAATTTATTTAAAATTTAAAAGAAAAAAAAATAAAAATAAACAAATACAGTATCCGGTGCAAAAAAATTTCTTATTAAGTAAATATTAAATACAATTGGCGATTAGATGCTATTATATTAGGTGTTTAATTCTTGCAAAATTTATATTTTCAAAATAAAATTTATTTAAAATTTAAAAGAAAAAAAAAAATAAAAATAAGCAAATACAGTATCCGGTGCTTTATCATCGTAAATTTGATGTGACGTATATTCACGATCGATCGGATCATCCTCTGTACATGTTATAAAGAATGCATGCCTATCATGATCAATAACACCACAAATATTTTCAACATTTTCTTCAATTTCACCCCAAAAAACTGTTCCCATATTTTAAAAAAAACTGAAAAAAATTTTGTTTAAATTTATTAAAACATAAATTAGATGAATTAAATTAGATGACAAGTGAAGTGAATTCATTGATATTTAAGCTTTTTTATAAAAATAAAAAAATTTGCACATTTCAATGAAATGAATATTTATGTACCACTAACGCTGTAATATTATGAAAATAAAATATTTTCAAAAAACGAAAAAAATAAAATAAAATAAAAATGGAAAAAAGTTATTTAAATGTTCAAAAAAACTGCGATATTTTTTTGCATATTTCAATGAAATGACAAATACTGTCGCGCAATGCATTTTTCCATCGCAAAATGAAATGTCAATATTGAACTCATCAAATGACAACGTTTTTTTTTCCATCAAATTTCACATTCATGCATTTTCACATTTAATTGCAATGACACACACACACACACACACACATACACACACACACATACACACACACACACACACACACACACACACACACACACACATACACACACATACACATACACGTATATTTGCCGATCAAACATGATCAATTAATTAATTAATTAAGTTTATTATAAAATGAAATTTTGCAAATTTTTCTCATTTTGCTAGTTGCTCAGAGTTTGCTCTATTTATTTCGATTGTTTTGCTTTCATTTTTTCGCATTTGAATTAGAACACAGGTAAACATATCAGTACAAAAGCTGATAACTTTATCAATTAGTTTATCATATCATATCATTTTATGATCGTCGCAGGATTTTCGGAACCTATTGCTTTTGCTATAATTTTGCTAACGGTAAATCCATATGGTGAAAAAGTTAATGTTAATCAATGTTTGTACTGAGATTTTTTTTTACAAATTAAATTTCAGATTTGTATTTTTTTTTAAAATCTTCAAATAAACGGACGTGTGTTGCAACGACGGAGACTAGAAAATACATATGATATCGACGGATATTGTAATTTTTATACTAAATTAAATTTGCAATTAAATTTGCATGCCATTTCATACATATTAGAAAATGGCATAAAAACGAAAAAAAAAGATGTCTATAAAATTTAATTATACTTTTATCAAAATATTTAAAATAAAAAAGACGGAAAAAAGGCAAGTTTTTTTTTCGACGTTTTTTTTTCGTCTAAGAACATCTGGAAGACTAATGATATTCATTTTATAGCTCAGTAAATTAGACTAAACTGTCTCAGTTTAGCTGCTTTCTTTCTTAGTTTGTTTTTAATTTTAACTTCAAGAAATACATTCACTTTGTGTTTTAGTAATAATTAAACACTTTAATGAAAATGTACAGAAATAAATTTTGAAATATTTTCAAATTATTTCTAACATTTGCAAGTTGCCTTCGCAATACAATGTTTTCTTTCAGTTACGTTGCAGATTTTTAAATAGAAATAGTAAGTAAAAGTATGAAATTACTTTTATGGCCACTTCATCTAACCTCTCATTATTTTTCATTTAATTAGGTATTTAATCGTTCTATGAAATTAATTAATAATAATAATAATAATTGATAACAGTAATTAATGGTAGTAATAATTAATAACAAGCGTAACAACCGAAAAATCTTTTTTTCGGTCAATGTTCATATTTAATAGAAAATTAGCGAAAAAAAAAATGAACAACGAAAAAATTGACCTAAAAATTGTTGTTGAATTTTATCGATGAGGAACTACAAAAGTACATTCATAAATAATTTAATTACTAAAAAAAAAGTAACAAAATTCAGGTGCAACGATAGAATTAAAAAAGTTTTGAAATACTTTCAAAATACAATGACAAAGGTTAGCAGTATGGAAGAGGAAAAATAATAATGAAAGAAATAAAAAGCTTCGTTTTTTTCTTTTTGTTTTGTTTTCATTAAAGAAAAAAAAATTTTTTTTCAAATTTATCTTCTAAATTTTAAATGATTCAAAATTTTCCCTTACATTTCCCTTTCTTCAATTCATTTATTTCAATCCTCAGTTGCTAGTAAACAGTATGGTAATTAAGCTTGCTTTTAATATGCTAAATAAGTCTTACTTTCATTAAAAAAAAAAATCGGCTAGTTTTACTTTAAATGTTTTACACGTATACGTACGTGTCTTCACAGTAATATCGGATAAAATAGATAGTATTACAGTGAGTGTGATAAATTGTAACGTTTGAAATTCAAAAATTGCATATAAATTTAATTAATTCCTCGAGCGAAATTATACATTAGCTTCTTTGCTATAATTAATATGGCAAATGATTATCAATTAGAGCATTTAAATTTTTTGCTCATTTTGTGTATTCCAAATTATTTCTAACGAATGGAATGAATCATAAATGATCTTTGATCATTTAAAATTTAAACTCACGCAAACATCATTAAAAATTATTATTAAAATTTAGAAGATATAAATTTGTGCATTATAAAATTTCAATTAAAAGTGTGAAAAAAAAAGTTTATTTTAGGTGGTAGAGAAGTAAGTTATAATACAATTGTACCAATTCTTCTTGGACCAAAATTATTAAAGAAAAAATGAGAAGGCTAGTTATTATTTCAATAATTTATTACTATTTTTTTTTCCTTCGAATTCACTTTATTTTATTTTTGTTCGTTTCATGAAGTGATTAATTGTGTTTGCATGCAATTTGAAATTCAAATATCTCTTAAAAAGAATTTGTCAAATAACAACAAAAGGAAAGCAGACAAGATAATTCAATAATTTCTTGTTTTTTTCTTTTCACTTCTAAATAATCCCTTAATTTTTTTTAATAAATAAATTTGAAAATGAAAGAAAAATTTATCATAAATAATTTTATTTAAATATTAGAGCATAAAATTATACTTATATTAATTATTGAAATAGTTCTGTTTGAGGTAAATAGTTATATTTAAATTTTAAGGCATGAAAGTTTAGCACTGAAAGAGGGAAAGGAGAGAGACAGACAGCGATGAGTCAATTTTTCTCTTTTCTCTTCCTCTTTTTTTTTCTATTCCTAAAGCAATAGCTTTGAATGATAGGAATTGAAATTTGCTTTTTTTTTCACTTTTAAACTATAATATGCCTAAAGATGCTTTCCGCGTCATCATATTCCAAACACCACTTTAAAATTTAAAATACTTCAAATGATTAATTTAAATGTTTTCTGCAACAGCAAAGAAAAGAAAAATGAACGAAATGGAAATTTTCAGTTTAGAAAGTGCAGAAAAAGATGTCTGAATTAATTTCCGTTTTATTTCATTTCCATATTTTTTTAAAAAATGAAATGGAAAACAGTGTTGTCATAAATGGAAACAACGATCAATCAATAAATGGAATCGATCATTCAGTTGATCAAACAATCATAACAATGGCAATTAATCATAATTATTATTAATAATAACAATAATAATAATAATAATAATAATAAATGATAATAATGATATGATAATAATAATAAATAATAATAATAATAATAATAATAATAATAATAATAATAATAATAATAATAATAATAATAATAATAATAATAATAATAAATGATAATAATGATATGATAATAATAAATAATGATAATAATAATGATAATTTTATGTTCAAAATTTTTTTACCATAATATGTATGAATGTTTTCGAGGAAATATATTTCTGTTTTTAATTTCATTTCTTTCCAAAATTAATTTTATAAATTATTTGAGAAAAAAAATGTTTCAATGCGTTTTAAATGTTTTGCCTATAAGTAAATTTTATACTTTCCTCATTGATTATCAATTTATCATTCCCTGATGACATCAGAGAAATAAGCTAAATGAAATTAAATTGCCTATCCTTCCTAGCACTGAAATCGTTTATCTATTTCTTTTTTCTTTTTTAAAAAAAAGAAAATTTAAAAAGTTAAATAAATAGATAACGAAATTTTTTTGCCTCTTTTTTTTTGAGAATATTGAAAGACCAAATAATACCTTATGTGAACGAACCTATCTTAGGCATACAACATTGATCGTTATCGGAATATTTGTTATTGCATTTAAGTAGATGTCAAGAGAGAATGAGAAAAATTTTAATTTTAAGGCAAATTTTTTTATGCTAACCTTTTATCAAAGCCGCTTTTTTTAATGATATGTTGGGATAAAATTACTCCAATTTTGCACCATATGGATTTTAATTTTTTGTTTTAAAAGCACATACAGTCATAAAATCAAAATAAATAAGTTTTTCTTTTCTTTAATTAGCCATATGAACATTTATTGATTAATAATGTTAATTTGTTTTTTTTACTAAATTATGAAATATATTTCGTGTAAATACTATTTTAAAAATCTTAACTGTCTCTAAATTATTTTCGATATTTATTTAATTCAACAAAAAAAGAAAAGAAAGTTTAGTAAGGACAATAGGCATTGATCTTTTGTTTTCATTGTTGCTTCGAACGACAGTTAAAAATGTTTTCCAAAATTATTGTGAAAAAGAAAAAAAATGAAACTTAAAAATTGAAATTTAAAAAAATTTAAAAATAAAAAAAAAATTTTAAATTGAAGTTTGAATTGAAATTTAACAATTTGAGTTAATAATTATATTTGCTTTAGCGCTATCATTTATTATTTCCAATTATTTTTGGTGTAATTTAATTAAAAAATGAAATATAATTTTTTGAAAATGAAAGACAAAAATGATGAACGAATAAATGTTTTTAATAAATTAGCTAATAAGCAATGAAATATATAAATATTGACGAAGATAACAACGTTTGAAAGGAAAGTAATTGTTTTGAAAATAAGTAATATCGAAATTCGTTTACTCAATAATTTAATCATTTAATAAATAATTTCATAGATGTGTAATTTTTAGAGGAAATTTTTAATTTTCTCCTTTACTAAATTATCATAATTGAATTTCCCATCTATCGTTTTACTTTTATATGATGAAATGCATAAATTTTATTGGCTAATAGTTGTAGGAAATTGATATTGAAATTTTATTTTAAGAGATAAATGATATATTTAGCACTGTAATTACTCACTTACAGATTACTGTATGTTAATTGTTCTTTAATTTTTAAAAATTTTTTATCATTCTAAGTATATTCTTTACAATATTGTTGTATTAGTTAAAATTTTAAAAAAAAAAGAAACAAAGTTTATTATTTTCTTAACTATAAGATTGTGATGAATGCATGTAAGTATGGAATTTAAATTTTACACAAAATCAATATCATTTCATTTGAGATGTCATTGTTAAAATTTTAAGGAAAACAATTTTTTTTTGAATTTTAATGAATTTATAACTTCTATTCTATGAAGTTTTTTTTTCTTTCCTTCTTTGTTCTCTCCTCTTCTGCAATTGATGCTTTTTCACTTACACAATAAAGTATTGAACGTATACCCAGAAATGGTAGAAATTATTATTTTATAGGTTCAAAATTTCAAAAAAAAAAAATCATTGCACACTTTCGTTTCCCGTCTATTAAATGTTTTTTTTTTGCGTTTTAAAAAATTTATTTATAAATTTTAGAAAAGGTGGCGAATGAATGAATTGAAGAGGTAATAGTAATTTAGTAAGAAATTTCATTATAATTTATCAATCATACAAAGTGATAAAAAATTTTCAACCTCAAATATCTTACTAAATTCATAGAATAAAAATGCGCTATGATTTATTAAATTTTGATGAAAATGAAATTTTGAAAAAGTTTATTTGTAATATCTTTTACTTCTTCGTTCACACTTTGTTTAAATTTCAAGCATTCTTCACTGACATACATTTTTCACTGTTCTCATTTTAAAAACATACAATTAATTTAATATTTAAAATTTTTTCAACATTTTACTTTTAGCTACTATAGATGGGTGTGTGCGTGTATCACACGTTTAATAAAATTCGTTCATTACTATAATTCATTCATTTTAGTATTCAATTAAATTAGAAGAGATTGACCAGTAGCAATTATCGATTATCATTTTATCATTTTATGATAAAATTACGAAAGACTATCATTTTATCATTTTATATCATTTTATTTTATAATTTTATTTCACTTTATTTTTATCATTTTATTTAATTTAATTAAATAAAATCATTTTATTTTATCATTCTATCATTTTATTTTTTTTTTTACAACTTTTGTTTTTTCAATTCCACTCCTCACATATAATTCATATTTCTTGCCTCTTAAAAATTTGATGAAATTAGGAAAGAGAACTGAAAAGGATAAGTCTGAAAAAAAAGAAAGCAGTAATTGGAGTGGTAGTAGTTGTGATAGTTGTGGTAGTGGTGGTGTTGGTGGATGTGACTACTTCAAAGCTAACATTGTTAGCTTCAGTGAATGAGAATAACGAATAGAAAGAAAGAAAATTTGCAATGAAATAATTTCCATTTCTTTCATTTTTTTTCTTTGAAAACTAATAAAAAGTTAAATTTAGCAAAAATTTCAAATATGCTAAATTTAAATTTATTTTATTATCTATCTAATAGCACTATGTGGTTATTTATTTAGTGTAATCTTAAAATTAACTTCAAACTTTTGGTCACTCGAAATTACTTCTTGTTATTTCCACTTATATGATCATTGTTGAAGATAAAATGAAATATTCTTTAGAAATAATAATTACACCTACTTATAGCAAAACAACAGAGAGAGTGAGAGAGGGAGAGAGAGCATAAGAGAAAATGAGAAAGAGAGAGAGAGAGAAGGCATAAAATTTAATCATTAAAATTTTTTTTATACATTAATGTCAAAAAAAAATTAAAATTTTTGGATTAAAATTTAAAATGTTTTTTTTTGAATTAATTAAAAGAAAAAGGCAAAAAATTTGTATTAAAAAAATTACTGCTAATTTTATAAAATTTATTCCAAATAATAGAATAAATATGTAAGTGATGATTGCAGTGCGAATTTTTCATCCTTCAAATATTCAAATACATTCCTAAACTAAATTTAAAAATAATACTTTAGTAAATTTTGAATTGGTTTAGTGGATGGGAAAAAAGAAATGAAAGTTTCATGCATCTCAACAATTTGCTTTTTCTTTTCTATGTAATTTGCATAAAAAAAATTTTTGTTTAATTAATTAATTAAAATAAAAATGAAATTTTACTGTGATATTTGATGCAAAGGTTCTTTCTTTATCAAATCTACCAGGTGAAGGTGTGATGTTTAGTTGAATAAGGCAATTTATACACCTTTTTTGCTTCGTCTTTTTTTCCCTTTGATTACCCCTCAAGTGTACTTGTGACTTTTTTTTACAACTTTTTGAAATTATTAATAAAACTGGCCAAAAAAGGGAAATTTCTAATTAATTGAAATCACTAAAATATTTCAGTTGTTTTATTTATGGCATAAAGTAATTTGTTTATAATTTATAAATTTGTATGAAACAAAAAAAAAGCTAACAAAAAGAAAAACAAAGAAAAAAAAAGAAAGTTTGAATTGCGCAAGCTGGCACAGATGAGCTCTTAGTAAGAGCTTAAACTTTGAAAGTTCTAATTTTTGATGATAAATAAAAGCTATCAAAATTTTAAACGATCGAAGCTTTATATATATATATATATATATATATATATATGCATATCAAATGCAATATGCTATATGCTTTATTTCATATACCTTTTTTTTCGGCACATTTAAATTTAATTTTAAATATTAGTTTAGTAAAAAAATTTTAACAAAAATATTATAATTAATTGGAAAGGAAAATTTTTTAATTCTACATGCTTTTGTTTAAAATTTTAATAGCTTTTATTTATCATCTAAATTTAGAACTTTCAAAGTTTAAACTTTTACTAAGAGCTCATCTGTGGTGCCAGCTTGCGCAATTCAACTTTCCTAGCATAATTTGATTTTCGTTTTTTTTCTCTTTCTTTTTTTCTCTCCTTTTGTTTGAAAAACTTTTGCAATTCACATTTTGTAGAAATTTTTCATCAGCAGACGGTATAGACATATTTACATAAACAGCAAGAAGGGAATATTGACGTCATAGCGGTGCAGTAATTAACTTTCAAGTAATTAATCTCCCATATTCACTCTTTTGCGTCTTCTTTCATATGAAAGCAATTTTGTGAGATAAAAAAAAAGAATGAAAAATTAAGCACTAAAAAGTCATTTCATAAATTTTATAATAATATTACATAATTCAAAAATAATAAAAAAAACGATGAAAAATAGTTTTTTTTTTAATTCATTCATTTTATGCAATAATACTTCCTTTTCGTAATATTTAATTTAAAGTTTATTCAATTGTTTTAAATTTTGTTATCTAGAAATTTCAAAATTATTTATAATTTAATACCATTGGTATTGTTAGGAGGAATAAATTATAGATATTAGATTTTGTAAATAATATTAATAATATCACACTGATAACAATTGATTGAAGAAATAAATAAACAAATAGATTGATAAAAGTAAATAAATAAATAAATAAATAAATAAATAATAAATAAATAAATAAATAAATAAATAGATAAATAAATAAATAAATAAACAAATAAATTGACAAATAAATAACTAAACAATAAATGTGCAAATATTTTATTATATTATTTTGCTACGTAATACGTCAGCCTATTAGCAAAATGCACTATGTCAAGTGCATTTGAGCAAATAAATTTTTCGCTGTTTTTTTTTTCTTTTTGCTAATTTTAGCAAAATTTTAAAATAATATTTAATGTGAAAGAGTTACAGCTTCGTTGACTGTGAAAAGTTTGTTTTGAAGAAAAATTATTAAAAACATGCCCTTTTCTCTCTCTTATTTCTTTTTTCTTTTTTATCGATTGAAATTTTTTAAAAACAAAATAACAAAACTCATTGAGAATGCTTAAACTTTTGTTTTTTTGTCAATAATTTAACATATTTTATTAAATTTTAACTTTAATTTTTTCTATCATTTTATTTTGCAAAAAAAATTTTTCCAAACGTTTGTTTAGCTATTCGTTTTTGTTTTTTTTTTGCATTTTTGCTTTTTTGTTTTTCTTTTTTTTCATTTTAGAAAAATGAAATTTTTTAATTCATTTCTGTTTCTATTATTGCTCAGCGAGCGGAATTGTTTTGCATTCTATCACTTAATAGCACATCTATGCATTGTTGGAATTTAACAAAATTGAAAAATAATAGAATGTTTGCAAAAATTTTTGGAATTTTCTGAAAAAAAAAAAATTATTTGCTAAATTTTATTTATAAAAGTTTAAAGTTTACACTCACATACATTTATTTAAATTGATTTTGTAAAAGTTTGATTTTACAAATTAAAATTAGTATATTTCTTGATTTGTATTTTGTTTCTTTCGCATTTTTTTTTTGAACAGCAACATTTTTTTTTCATCAAAAAATTTTGGAACAGAAAAAAATTAGTAAAAATTTTAAAAAAATGCAAAAAAAAATCTGAAAGTATAATTTATTTTTTTTTATTTTTTTAAAAAATAAATCTTTTAAACTCCCTCGTCCTTTTTTTTCACTCTCTCCCTCTCTCTCTCATCACCTTTTTTTTATTTGTCTATCTTATTTGTGACTGAGTGATATCATCGTAGTTGTTGTTGATGCATCGTGTAATTTTCCAAACGTAAAACAAACGCGTGCATTAGCATTATGGAAGGAGTGGAATTTTTGGCGTAAACGGAAGAAAACGATAAATGAGTGAACAAAGAAAGAGAGAGAGAGAGAGACATAACTAACTAACTAACTAACTAACTAGCTAACTATGAATATTCCTTAAGAGGGAAAAGCCATATCCAATTAGTAGACCTATATTGTTATGTTGACTATAACATAGTAAATTTACATAGTTTCAACATTTTGAAAAAATCAGTGGTAAATTTTTGGTGAAATTAAAATTTTAAATTTTAGGAAGCAATTTAATTGGGTGCATTTCTTCGTTTTCCTCTTCTTTTCTAGCTGTATTGTTTGTTTTAGTAATTTTTTTTAGTGCAAAATTACGCAATGAAATAAATTCAGTTATTAACAGTGATAGTAATAATAATAATAATAATAATAACAATAATAATAACAATGATAATAATAATAACAATAATAATAATAATAACAATATTATAATAGTAATAGTAACAACAGTTATAATTTTACGTTCAAGATTTTGTTACCATAATATGTACGGATGTTTTCGGGAAAATATAAAAACTTTTGGAAAGAAAAATTTTCAGGAAAATAATATCCAATTGAAAATTTTAATTCCCAAAACATTTAGCATAGAAATAAAAAATTTTAAATGTTGAGGAATTATTTAGTAATCTAAAAAGGTAAGGTAATTTGCACTAAGCTTCATTTCTTTGCTAAGGTAGCAGTTGTTTGTTATTATTGTTATTGAAATTTATTATTATTATTGCTATTAAATAATAATATTTTCATATTATTATTTTCTGTGCTAAATGTTTTGGGAATTAAAATTTAAATAGATGTTTTATAATGACAATCATAAATTATTATCATTATTGCTCTTTCAAAACAAAGTAAGCTAACTTCAATTTTGAGCCACTAATCTTTTCCGCAAAACTTGGCTTATTAACGTCATCAAAATCAATTTCATTCCAGACACACTATTCTTGTTATGTCTCTAAGCCAAAGTAATTTCACCCAAAGTCTGATAAATAAATATTCATCTATTTAAGACTCTACTGCCTTACCACAGACAATTTACTCACTCATACCTCATTTGAGTAGATAAGGCTAGCAGGAAAGATATTATTGAATTGTAAAATTGTAAATTGTAAAATTTATAAATTTCTGGGTTAAATTTGCAATTTGTTATTATTTTTGTTTTTTATTGATTTCTTTATTTGTTTAGTTTTATTTTGAATTTACTTTTAACCTGTATATTCCCTTCATCTGTTTAAAAGTAACTTTAATTATATAGTTCAAAAAATGTTCAATTTTGAATTCATTATAATCAAGTAATTAAGCATTAAAGCTACTTTATATTTAATTTTGCTCCTCTCTTTCTCTTCCCTCCGCTTCTCTCTCTCTCTTGCGTTTTTTTTTGTTTCTTATTGGATGCTAATAGCTTTTATAATTTCAATGCTAATAATCCAGCTGTCTAATTCATATATCACCTGTATATACCATTTGGTTTGTACCTCTGGAAGGTTGTTCAAAGTAATACATACTTTCAACAAATCTATTAATTTCCAAAAAATCTTTTTTTTAAAAAAAAGAAAAAGAAAACAATGATTAGAGTAGTTAAAAGTATGCAAATGATACTATGTAAAATGTCTTTTTTTCCCACTGAAATAATTTCTATTAAAAAAAAACTTTTTATTTTCCTAAATTAGCTAACTTGCTATTATCAGTTTCCTATTTTATTTAACTCACTTCATACCTCTCTCTTCCTCGAACTTATAAAATTAGTAACAAAACCATTAGCATATCATCTTCATTCATAAGTTAGACTAAAGTTAATTCGTAAATTAATTAATTAATACACGATGCTCATCTATAACACATCAATTTACTGACTTCAAATCAATTCAATTATTTGTTGTGAGATGAAAAAACAAAAAAATTTCATACTTATTAGTTTGTAGACATTTTTAATTTACTACATTACATATAATGTATGTAATATTAATTTTGCACTTAACGTTAAATATTATAATTTAGCGATCGAATTTTTGCTTAATATTAAATGTTGGCAGATAAGAGAAGCTTTTCATCGTAACAGAAATTTAGATGTAAAATTAGCATGAATTAATATTTAATGAAATTGTAGGAAAGTTGAATGACATATTCATGCATATGTTAGTTGTAAGCAATGATATCGATAAAAGGAAAATTGCAATAATTACAACAACGATCATAAATTTAGAACAAAATTAGTTTACTAATTATAATTTTATTAAATGTCTGTTTTAACTGCTCTATTTGATATAAGTAAGTGTTTGAGCTTAATTAATACATTTGATCGTATTAGAATATCAAGCCTTAATTAATACAATTAATTGTACTACGTTATGGATGAGAAGCTAGAAAGATTGTCGGATATGATAAGTGTGTAACTGCTACAACATCTTTACAATCATTCATTTAAATCAAATTGAAATTAATTCAGCATTTATATTAATTTTGTACTCTGTAAAATATTTCCTCTCTTAACTTACCTAATTCAATTAACGAGGAAAAATTAAATAAAATATGAAGAATGAATTGGAAAATTTTCATTTTCTATATTTTATATTTACAACAAAATGCTTCTGCAAGATTTTATACTTAAGTGGATTTTTCATTTTCTCCTTCCTCTTTTTTTTCCTGTACACTTTGTAATATATTTTCATTGAATTAATTTCTGAAAAAATAATATGTAATGAAATTGAATTTAGCAATATATACAGACAAGGATTAGTTTGTTTTTAACTTTTCCATATAAAAATTACGAGAGCTGTATTTATTATAACTGTTATTAAATATGACTTACATTCGCAAGATTATTAGATGGGTATTGTTAGACTTTTTAATTATATCTGTTTTTAAAGTTCGATTAGCTTTAAGCTAAGCTATGATTGTTGAGTGTATCAGTAATTTGTTTGATTCGTAGGACAAAAGTTCCCTGCCACATTGTATGATAGAATTTGACCCTATAAGATTTGTTTTTTTTAGTATAAAAAATTAAATGTTTGTAAAATGAAACGAAATGAAATACTCGTTTAAAATCACATCAATTTAATTGATTATTTGTTTATATTTCGATTTTCTTCTTTTCATAATTATCATTTTTTCTACGTATACATATGTACTTTCTACGTATATATACACATACGCACAACACACACACACACACACACACACACACACACACACACACACACACACACACACACACACATTTGTATGAATGTTGTGACACAATTATCAATCGTTATTATTATCGATGTCCCCTACCCCTTCCTCTTCCATTATTGGGTGCAACGAGGTCATTTAGTTGATAGTTTATAAATATATACACATTTACCAGTAGTGTGACATGTCGCTAATAGATCCTCTCTCTCCCTCTCTCTCTCTCTCTCTTCCCTCTCTATTCCTATTTTCATGATTATTTGTAAATTTCTAAAAATGTGATCAATAAATATAATTCAATGACCTGTAATTCAAACTTATGTCGAAGTTATAACATGAGAAATAATAATTGGTATATTATTGAAATTCGAAACACACCATTTCCAGTTCATCAGCAAACAGCAAATTCAAATTTCCTTCTTTCTTCCTTTCTTTTTCTTTCTCTCGCCCTCTCTCTCTCTCCCTCTTTCTCTCTCGATCTTTCTTTTCGATGTGAGAAATAAGAATAAATTTTATGATGACATTTTTTGTAAATTTTACAAAAACTTTAAATCCATCATATGGAGGCAATTACATCAGTCATTGCAATAATCCAAACAATTTCGTTGCTTTTTTTTTTGCTCCTTCCTTCCATTTTCTTTGTGCAAAAAATGGTAAAATTAAAAATTCATAGACTTACTACCATTTGAATGATCGTCGTCCATTCCATTTTATTTCCTGACAAATCTAAAATTTCTCTTCTCATTTATGCTATCATTTTCATTTATGCAAAATTACTACATTTCTAAAATTTATATAAATAAATTTTGAATTAAAAAATTTCCTAATACGGGCAAACTTTTGATTTTTTTTTTAATCAAAAATATCAAATTTTCGAGCTAACCTCTGACATTTTCATTATTATTACTTTCTATTGCTTAAATGATACATTTAAGGATGAGTAGTAGTGTGTTTGAGATTTTACAAATATTGCTGTGTATGTAATCGATAGTAGTAGTACGAATAATTTTCGATTTTTTTTTTTAATTTCTTCGATACACTGATGTATTCTTGCAAAGAAAACAAAGACGGATCTTTCATTATTTTCATCTCTATGAATGATGAAACATTGTTCAAAAATATTTCTCTTTTATATGGTAGTTTAGTATAAACAAAAATATTAAAAAATTAATTAAATTTAATTCTCTAATCATTATTTTTCATTTTTTAATTGGTTTTAAAAAAAAACCGATTTTCAAATATTTGCTCTTTTCATTATCTTTTAAAACAATTTTTAAATAAAAACAAAAAGTTCATTCTATATGTTATCATTTAGCAGTGGTGCAATGATAATCAAGAGATATAAAAGATGTTAAATAGAACATATCTCTTTACTTTATTTTATGTTATTTTCAAAATCACTTATGTTATGATTGTTATCACTCATTTTTTTTTTGTTCGATGCTATTATCATCAGTGATTACATTCTCTCTATTTATCGAAGTACATTGAGTTGTTGAATTCAACTGAGTCTTTTACTAACATTCATCAGAGGTAAACTGGCAAGTGAAAATAAATAAAAGTTTAGAAATCTATTAGAATAGATCAATTTGTTTTTTCTTAGTTTTGGTAATATAAAATTTTTCTTGCGTTATAACCCTTTCTAATACATTTTATGCAAATTAAAACTTATAAAATATAAAAAACTTATAAAAAAAAATAAACTTGTAAAATATCTGTTATTACTTTTGTTGGTTTTGTTTTATTTAATTACTTGGCTTATAAAAAAAAATAAAATATTGGATAGAATATGCTAAAAGTATGTAATATTCTTTTCATTATGTTAACAAGCCCTTTTGATTTGAGAGATGATGAATCAATGATGAGAATAGGCTGATAAGAAATAGTAATGATGACAATGCTTCGTTCACTGTTATCATTATTATCGTTATCATTGCAATCATCCTGTTAATAACTTTCTACAACAATTATTGCTACTTTTTCAACTCAACAACGCCGTGTGTCCCCTCCTGTCCTGTAGCTCGCCGATGCAACGCCCTAAGTAATAGTATATTTTTCTACAATTACGTTCAAGTTCTTTGCTTTGAATTAGATAGTGAAAGGGGAGAAAGTGTTACGGTAATCATCAAAAAACCTCAATTGCTTGAGACATTCAAAAAAAAACAAATTTTTTTTTAAGCACTATATATCTTCTAATGTCAACGGCGAAAAATACATTTCCTACTCTCCCTTTTTTTTCTCCTTTCTCTCTCTCTCTGTCTCCCTGATTACTGCACTATTCATGTTCATAATTGTATCAATTATTTTTAATATTCTAAAAAAATACGAATTCAATTTCAACTGTTGAATGAGTGAAAAGAGAGAGGGAAAAAAAGGGAAAAAAAACGAACGGAGAAATACGGCAGTAGCTGTGAGAGGAAACACTACTAGGCTCATTCTGTAAAAGCCAGTAGTTCATCATTCATTAGGCTATAAAAATAGCTCAAAGCTAGCAGACAACTTACACTTCTATCTTTTTTTCTTTCTCTACCTTTCTCATCTTTTACAATTCTATTTCATCTCATACAGACGTCTTCTATCGCATCATTATTAATGACTGTTTTGAAAGTTGATGAATAGAGGTGGAAGAAAATGCTAAAGAAAAATTCATATACATTTTATAGATAATATTTTACCGTACATTATGATATGAAGTGCAATTAACACTTTCTCATCATTTCGTATTATCGTATCCATTTGTAATGGTTAATACATATGAGAGGTTATATGGTTAACGTAAATATAAACGAATGACGTGAAAAGACGTGATGTAATAACGTCTAACACCGTATGTAACAGATAGCACTAGCAATTACCTAAAATAAAAAAAAAGGTCCTAATTATTTAACAATCGCCCACTGTCCACCGAGTCCGAACAATTTGCTCACCAAAATTCTTCATATACGACGGATGATGAGAATATTTTAATTGCTAAAAGTTTGGAGAAGGTTCAGGAAAATTTTTCTTTAATTTTGGTTAAAAAATATGGTACTTATAAACTAGTAAGCCTAATTGTGATAAGTGTAGCACAGTTTTCTATCATTCTGAAAAGTAAGCATACATTAATAGGTTGATTAATTAGTAGTATCAATTAATATTTGTATATTTTTTATATATTGTATATTGAGTGAGTGCTATATTAAATAATTTTTATGTAGTCTAATTGAGAATTACTATGAGATAAGCGTTAAGGTAAGAATAAAATTCATAGACGTTGGACGTTGACATTACGTGTATTTTGCAAAAATTTTGCATAATTGAAAATTTCATAATTTGCTTTCGTTAGTAATTTTCACTTTTTAACTGTATTAAGTGTGCTATATTAAATATTTGTGCAATATTTTTTTATTGGGACATCTGTTATTTTTGTAACATCTTTTTTGCTTATAAGAGCATTTAGCAATTTATTATTAAATATACCATTACGTTTGATAAACACGAGAATTTTTGTTGTTTTGTTCGACATTGTCGTGTCTTCATTGCTTCTACTATCGATCATTCTATTATTTAATCTCATTTGCATAAAATTTGAACTTTATCAATCAAGTTTTAGATATTCGAGATAAGGGAAACTGGAAGTAACTTATTATTACTTGAAAATAGCACCTTTGTTGCTTATTGTCTCTATCCGTGTTCCATTGAATGGTGTCGTATCATTCGCTGATTTTCTTTGAATACTGTCAGCGAAGTTGATTTCATCGACACTTTTACTGCTTTGATCAACTGATTGATTTGCTATTGATCGTAACAAAGAGAAGGATATTACATTAAAGAAAACATTTTTTTATTATAAGTGCATTGGCGCTATTACTCTTGAAAGTTTTGAAAAGTGAAGGTGCCAAGTGTTGCAAGTGGTGACAAGATCATATCGACAAGGCGAAAGACAGGTCAGGGAAAAAAGGAGAATTGATATCAGTAACATACCGCAAAAAAGCGGAGGAAAGCGGTATGACTGTGGCCACATTAGGTTATACAATGGTCATTTGTGGCAATAGTGATGATCCTCAGCATAGATATCGAGGACGAATTGAAAAGTTAGTTCCTTTCTTTCTTTGCAACAATTTATTAGTTGATAGTACACGTTCTGTTGAATATTGTTTTTTTTAAAGGTTTTTAGTGCGTTGAATATGTATTATTCAAAAAAGAGGTACCCATACTATTTAGTATGGAAAATCACACTTTTGAATATTTGATCCTATTTTCTGTGCTTCTTTTTTGCTAGAAAATTGAAAAACAAATCTCAAATCATTCAATTTCCTGATATGTTACTCTCATTAGCTCCGATATTCATAGTTGAAAATGCTGAAAAGCATTGTTTTAATCACATTTCAAAGGTATTAAAGATGTAAATAAAGTGCTTAATTTTTAAATAGTGGTAGCATGTGTGTAGAAATGATAACTTTCCGTTTCTTATCGCCATGATTTCTCACTTCTGCATAGTATGAATGTAGGAAATATTAACTTAGTTTTCTAATTTACGGCACTTCACATGTTATTAGCATTGCTTTACTGTCTTTGATTTGTTACAGAGTCAAGTTTGGAGTTCCAATTGAGGAAGCCTTTGTTCATGATATACCGGCTACTTTATTAGTAAGTAATATTGAATTTTATTTTTGCAATTATGTCTTTCAGGGTGCGAAATCAATTTATTTATTTTTAATGAGTAGTTAACTTATTCTAGAACTCCCTTTATTATTTACCAGAATATGTCTATTGTATTTGAATACCATTAAGTTCGACCAGTCAAACTGATTATTGTTTAACAAAGAAAAAGGGAGAGAGCAATTACTAGACCTTTTTGTATTTCAGTGGTCTATTTTTTGTTATCCAAGATTTTGAGTTCCTTTTTTATAATTCTGCATTAAAAAGAGTAACTTATGTTGAACAAAATATGCCCTTACAAGCTAACTAGAGCGGTTAAGCATAAAATTTTTTGGACTTTCTTTTGTAGGTACTGTTGTTAAAAGTACATAAAGATGGCCCTGCTAAAAAGGATATCTGGCGTGCGCCAGGTAATCAAGCTCAAGTACGAAAGCTTTCACATATCATGCAGCACGGAAGGCTTGTAAATATTGCTAATTTTAGTGTTTATACTGCTGCATCTGTTATCAAGGTAAATTAAGCTTTCTTATGTTTTCAGAAGATTCACTCTTTCTGTTGCCTGTATACCAGTGCTTGATGCAGTGCTTGTAGTTTATTAGTATTTACGAAGTCAGAGGTCAGAAAGCTGTCTTTTTATTGATGGCTGTAGCGTCTATATTATAGATTTTTTCATGTTTTTTTTCAGTTCTTTTTCATAATTTCTTCAGTGCCTTTATCCTTTTGATTTCGCCTGTTAATCATGTTTGGACTATAAACTATTCACATTAAAAAACTCATCTAAGAGTTGTATGACCTGGATTCAGCTATACGATACATACAGGATATAGTTTAAATATATGTAGGAGCAGCACAGAATATGGCTGCTAAGCTGCTTAACTAATCATTTTTTCCTATTGTTGACATATTTCTTCGCTAATCCGTTCAGTATTTGCATTTCAGAAGTTTTTGTCGAAATTGCCTGGTGGCATATTTGGTCTTGAAAATGAGCAAAAACTTTTTGATTTGTATAATATATCATCAGATCTGGAATTGCAACGACAATCGTTTTGTCGGTAAATTTCATTTAATGTTAATTAATTTGTGTAACATCTACTGACCTTTTACTTTTGTACTTTTCTTAAAGACTTTTTTGCTCTGTTGTATCAAATAATTGGATTGTTTTTTTCGCATGCAAAATGCAGTTTCTTACCATTAATCGTGGAAGTATTCTCTTTATTTTTCTTCTTATGCTAAAATCCAGGTATTAAAGTGAAAAAAATTGAGTAAATTTGTAATTTCAGAGTATTAAGCAGTTTGCCAATTCCATCACAGCACTTACTTGTATTACTTTTTGGCACTTTTTATATGATCTCAGAATCAGCCGCTTCATTTGGTTCAAGGATGACAACGGAAGCTATAGGAATTTCTGTAGCTCCTTCCCTTTTCCATTCATGTATTCATGACGGGCAGCGGGTTCGTATACTTTTTATTTTATGGCTTGCAATTTTATATATAGTTAATTTAGCCAAAGCCTTGGTATGGATGAATATATTTGCTATTATATTGATCCAAATCCTATGTTGCAGTATAATTCTCTTCTCAGCTTGAATAATGTTATCCATTGAAATGTTTTTTTTTTCTCTTAATGATAGTAGAAACTATGTTGCTGTCGTTGCGAAAGTAAAATTTATACAAACTGGACTACGTCTCAGTAGTTTAATAAATTCAGCTTTGGATGTTGTGAAATAATTTTGTGCGTTTTTTTAAAGGCGAAAATAGAAGACGTGATACGATTCAAAATTGCTTCCGAGATCATCTCAAGAATTATTGAAAATTTTGGTTATGCAAGTCTGTTTCCACGAGAAAGTTACGAATTTTATGCTCGTATAACTGGACGAACACTAAGATTTGATGAAAATGATTCACGACTGCGGTTTGTTACTCCAGCTAGTAAGTTATTTTCATTATCTTAACATTTCATATCGGGAAGACATTTTGCTAAAGATTTTTTCATAATTATTAATTAAGTATACAATTTGTTTTTTGAATTGGTGGAATTGCCTTTTATTTAAAAGTTCACTTCGACAATATTTAAGACTGGCAGATCGAATTGAAAGTTTTTATGTTTCGAGACCAATACTAAATGGGACAGGCAACTATTGCTAAAAAGCAACTATTTTTCACCTGTATGATAATTAATTTGATAATAGTTTTATAAGTTCTCTTTGTATTTATGGGCACGGAGAGAAGAAAGGTGGGATGGCCAATTCGATTTATTCTATTCTTAGAGATAAGATATACAAACAATCCAATTAAAATTGTGAAAGAAGTCTCTCTGCAACGAAGTTTAAATTAGTCAAAAAGGCGGTCGCGTTGGATCTCGATTTTTTTTTGCATATAAACTATGATAGAATATTTTGAGGGATTTGTTTGAATTTTTTTCCTGCACCGGATTTGCTTCAAATTTTTTTGCATTGGATTTTCTCTACATGTTGCTTTGAATCTGTTGATGTCGCACTGCTTGTGTGTTAAAGCTAGACCGAACCTTTGATAGTTGATTACTAAATTTCAAAGCTTAAATATTTGACGCTAATAAATTTTGCTGCACTTAGAATCATTTAACACTTAATTAACAATGAATCTTGCTTGTTGTGCAAGTATACTAAGTATGTAACTGTACATTTTTTATTAGGTTTGAATAGATTTTGAAATTGTGGGCAGTTATACACCGATTTACCTATTTCCTAAAAAACATTATCATCAGTTCACCCTTTTGTAGGATATTTCGATCAATTCATTTATAATTATTATGAAACCTTTTTAAGGGAGCTTTTTTTGGTTAGATTTGCTCATTCATTACATTACAACTTAGGGGATTTTGTTTCCGAATGCTTTAAGAATTTTATACAACAATTTCCTTTGTTGAGATATTTTTCTTACAATTAACGTAGTTTAATTTTCTTAGTGTCTTGTATCTTTGGGATTCTGTGTTTTTTGTCTGGCTCATTTTTTCTTTTAGATGTACAAGATTGGCCGGTACCACCGCCCAGTACCTATTCGATTATGGCAGCCCAATGTGCTGGAAGTTATTCGGTGGGTACCGTTGCAGCAATGGACCGCATTAACTCTAACTGTGGTAGGCACTTCGATCATCACCAGCAACAGTATCTTCAAAATATGATCGAAAATGTTTCAGTTTGGGCTAATAATGGGAATGATTGCCTGGGAGGTAGGGAAGAAGCAGAAGTTGATAATGGCGATATAAGAACATCGCACCGTTATATCGGGAAGCATTGTCTTTCTGTTAATACATGTATAGATATTAGTGAACTTGAACCCAGTCTGTTAACATCAACCACAAATCTGCAACCCCAGCAGCGAATCAGCGCCTATTCACACAAGATGATACCAGATAGTAAACGAACATTTTTCGGAACTGCGCCTCAACATATCACTGTTGCAACTATCGCTGACGATGAATTAACATTCAAAAGCGAGAAATCGGTTTTGCGACAATCAAATAGTCAAATTACCACATCGTTTGCGAATGAGCACCAATAATTGCCGAATTATCTGTAACATACTCAGATTTCGATAGTTTTGGGTTTGAAATTGCAATTTCCAAAGGGTTGGTGGTCCCAGCTTCATTATTGTCATATATATCTACAACAGTCATTTTCGTCATCTTTGTACTGTCTATTATTCGTTCCTTTTTAACTTGCGAGGCAAAAATAACAGCTGTGCACGAAATAGAAAGATAGAATTGTTTGAGCTTAATTCTAACAAAATAACTTATTGCATCAGTTCATTAAATCTACTGGTTGTGAAAAAACTATATTCTTATTTTCGGTTTTTTTAAAATTAAGTTTTACTGTCTTCTCTGTAGGACTAAATTTGGATCAATTCCTTATCTTCAGCCTGATTACTACTCTATCCTTTGTTGTGAATATAGAAATAACGTATAACAAGTTAATGAAATATGAATGAATGCGTCATTCGGATTATGTCATTCAAGTGATTTTTTGACTGTATTTTTTTTGAATTGTGAAGCTCAAACTTTTAGTTGATTATCAATGATTGTCGTATAAAAATCAAATGCAGCAAATACAGCTGTCATCTATATTGATATGCAATATTTACTCGCTCAAATCAATAGCATTATACTTACTACTTGCTTTATTGACGTTTGTCTCTATCTCAATTCTTTTCTTTAGTTTTATTCATTTAAAATCCATATGAGAGTATGTTGACCTCAACAAATAAAGCTTTCTACACTTTCAAATGTACTTCTAATGCACAATTAATTTTTTTTTTTATTAATTAGTTGCATCTCTGATTTTGCTATATATGTAGAGAGTTAAATTTTAACAGAAGCATCTATTTGTATGTTTCGTTTCTTTTGTACTCGTTCGGTATTAACTACAATTAATAGTGCCAATACTTATAGTTAAATGTGGATTACACCACTTCTATGTTTTTTTTTCCCTATTGCACATAAAGTCATGTCCTTGTCGTTGCTTCATTTATGGCTTATAAAATGATATGCACTCAAATGCTATGAGTGGTATTAAATAATTGTAAAATTTTCATAAATTAATTTATATTTTCATTCAAAAAATTCTGCATAAGCTTATATGCCGAGCGAGTTACTTCTCGCTCTCTATAATGTACTATATCCATTTAATTAGGTCCAGGTGACTGTGTATGTTAATGGTTACATCTACAATTGTAATTTAAAACTTGATGAACTTTATCATACTTTCAATATTTGAAAAATTAACAGCATTGTTTAATTTGGAATAAGAAATGAGGAATAAGTGATATACAACATTAGTACATGAAAAATTAGGTGAAGCATAAATTCTGAATGCTTCATATTGTTACACTTCATAAAATTCCTCCTATTTGAAGTGTTTGTACTCTCAAATCATTCAGTAATTTGGAATATATTAATCAAAAAATTTTACCTTTTATTAAATTCATTTTTTAGATTATATCTTAGACAAGTTAATGATTCTATAGATTAAAAGTGGAAATATTTGATATGATCAAATTTAGCACATTTATTTCAGTCTTCTTTTAATTTAATCATAAACCTTTACGATGATGATATCGTTCTCTACTTTAAACTCTTCACTTTATTTTTTTTTTATTATCCTTCGACAAAATATTATTCTCTGATCTTCTTTTCATATCTATTTATAAAGCCTATGTCCTCATTTCTTTAAGCCATATTAGAATTTTGCTGTTCATGGTTCTTAAAAATTTATGACAATGACTTCTATTTGGCGCACATAATTTTTTTTGGCAAATATTTCTCGTATTTTAATATTTGCACAAATCTAAAGTTTTAATTATGATTTCTAATATTAATTCAATTTTAACAACTCATACTTTCACTTTATCAATTATGATTTCTAATATTTCAATTTTAACAACTCATACTTTCACTTTATCTGACACAAAATGCTGCTCAAAAATGATTATTCATCATAATATGAAAGAAAATAATCAATAAAATTTATCACACAAATACAGTTGTACAATTTGTGCTTATTTACTTGTTCAATGATTAATCGAATCTTAATTTTCTTTGTATATGGCAAAGTTTGAAATTAATCGTTGGAAGTGTGTAGTGTTACTTATAAATTGAGTTCATTTTTTTTTCATATAAATTGAAAATATTTAGCTTATTGCTTCCCTTTTCTCCTCTTTCCTATGTTTATTTGAACTACCATAAATGGACAACAAAAGCTTTAAGTTTAGTTGATAAGCTAAAAATAGCTTTTCCTCTTTTGCTGTTAATTGTCGTCTTCATTGTAGTTGGATATAATTGATAAGTGAAAAATAGCATTGCTTTTGTTTTCTATTTGGGTGAATAAGTTTCAATGAAAGTCAGTTGACATTTTTAAAAATAGTGTGGAAGTTATGGAAGAATTATGAATTTATTAGATCAGAAGATATCTGATCAAAGACTATCATATTTAATGATTAGATATTAGATCTGTTAAAAGGTCAGGATATAAGCAGGAAGAATGGAGGAAGAGTGGTGTGAGAGAAAAGAAACATTTGATTAACACATATTTCATTGAATTGAAGTTTATCTATCACTTGATGAAAATATCTGTTTCGTACATAGTAGTATGGGAAGTTTATTTTTGCACTATAGAATATGCAAATTTTGATACCATTACTTTGTTGACGTGTGAGTATGTCAATTACTGACCGGTTGAAATAGGAATTTAACAGTGTAATTTTTTACCACTCCCAGTGGAGTTTCCTCCTCATCGTAGTAGAAAGTAGAAATTGGCAAACATTAACCTTCAGTAGATTATCAATTGTGCTGTTTTTTGAAAAGAAGAAAATTGAAGTATAAAAATAAACAAACTGCAGTTTGTCTTTTTCGATCATATTTTGAAACAAACAACAATAATTTTAAAATTATGTAAATTTTTTTGTATTAATAATTTGTCATTCAATAGTTCTGCCGGGATCATACAGTCAACCTGATATGCTACTCATTACTGATGATGCTACAGATGATAGAGATGCAGTGGATCGAAATTATCGGCGTTATTTCCGCCGACAAGCGCAATCAACGAGTAATCATGGACTGGTATACAAACGATTAAGCAGCTCTGCGACAGAGGTAAAAAAATATTTTATCTAAATTAAAATTTTGAAGAAGGAAAATGAAATTAATTTTCTTTTGTAATTTTAAATCTAATTTTCTTTAGTCTTTTGATTTGATTTCTGACAAAATTTTTTTTCGATGGAAATTTTGTATCTGAGGGATGAGTTGATTATATTTACTATCAAAAAGTCTTTTATTCATAAAATTTTGGTTACATTCTCATTGAATTCTAGTCCTGTATTCTTGAAATTTGGTCACTCTTATTTTCTTCGATGATTGAAGCTCTGATTCCTTTCAGATACCGCTCATCCGATTTGGTCATTCTTTTGCTTCAGAACTAATTTGTTTTTTTTAAATTATATTTTGTGTTAATTCAAGGTGCAACTTTCTCACAGTGATGATGACGAAAAGTATTCTTTGAATTCACTTCATGGTAGTGGAATTTTGGAAAGTGCTCATTCACTTACCTATCTTGAATGGGTACATGAAAGACAAACAAGACGTATGCGTACTCGGTCCGAGTGGTTGGTGCACTTTTACATAGTTCTTGAACATTTATTTAGACGTTAGACTAAAAGGTCAATTTAATGTCTATATAAAATATATGCTGATATTAAGTTGAGAAATCGATTAGAAAGAAATTAGTTTAAAAGTTTTCATTAAAAGTGGTACCATGCTTATGTCGACTGAAATATGAGTTTTTTCAATTCTTGTGAGTTGCAGTTTTGAGAATTTCGTATATTCTTATGAAAAAGATTAATTGCTTTGTTTTTAGGTTCCTTTTGCCTACGCCCTCAGCGAAAGACAGTGACATATCACAGCTAAATGCTTCTGTACTTTCCTCTAGCAGCATGCTTCAACCGTGTTCGCAGTGTGATGACTCGACAATGGGTTCATTCGACGGATGTACAGGAAGTCCAGATAATACTGATGAATGTTTTGTAAATGTGATTGAAAAACTACCCACATCGGTAAGTATCATATAAAAATATGGTATGTTAAACGAATTTGATTTTGTAGTCGTTGGGTTTAGAAAAAAAGGTGACCTAATTGTTTCTCTTCAATTTTTACGAAAATTTCGGTTATCATCAACAATGATTCAAAAATAAAGACTACCAAAAAGTCTTATATTTTTATAGAAAATATGCGGGGAAACAAACACTCCATCTTTGGCAAACAGATCTGGACAACGTCCTTCAACATCACAACCATCAACGTTCTCACCATCTCGTGTAGCTGGTGGTATTGTTCGTCGACGTTCTTGGCGTACTCATTACGTACGCCCCAATCGAATTGTTGAGGATCGTAACAAAAAGCGAGTACGTTTTATGAAACTTCAATTAAATTCTCGTAAAAGATATAGCTGATTACATTATAATAATTCTTTTTACATTCCATCTCGACATAAAGTACAAACGTACTTGGCATTCAAATGCTCTTTTGAAAACGTGATACTTATCGCATTTCTTTTTCATGTTATATTAAGACTGTACGAACGTTTCAACAGATTTCTGTGAATAAATTTCGTGTCTTTTTAACTTCTGTGCAGACCTTTCTTCCTTTTAATTCCTTATCAAATCTTCTAAATAATTTACTTATTTTTATTTCTAATTTATCTTTGTATGTAACTAACTTATCAATTTCAGAGTCCTAGCAAAGTTACTACTGTTTCAAGTAGATCAGCACCGCTATATCGTCGTAATGTGCCACAGGTATCCAGTCGAAGCTTTCCAAGTTTAGGACTGTCTATAATGCCATCATCATCTTTAGTGGAATTGGAACAGCAACGACAGCGATCAAGGACACCATCACTGAAATACGAAAAGAGTTATCCCGACACTACTAGTAGTAATAGTACTTCTCATGGGAGGACTATTTTACAATCCAAAAATTCACATTTCTAGTGCTGTGAGAATTCCGTACCCGATTTTCATATCCTATTTAATAGTTTATCAAAAGGTATTTCTTTTTTTTCCTGGATATTTGATTGCCTCAATTTGCTTGATCCGTGCTTGTTTGTTTATCTGTCTAACTAGGAATGTAAGTGTTCTGTAATCTTCGAAAATCGCAGTGATTTTCGTTAACTTATTTCTTCACTTAAAATATTGCAACACTTTTCATGCTATTATTATTTATCATTATTCATTACTACTTATTATTATTTGCTGCTATTTATTATTTATACTATTATTTATTATTATTTGGTATTGTCATTTATTAATATTACGCATTATTTTTTGTTATTTATTATTTATTATTCGTCATCTATTATTATTATTATTGTTATTACTAATAATAATTATTATTACTACTTTTGTCATTAATATGTATTATTATTTTTTGTTGTTTATTATTATTTATTATTATTAATTATCAATATTGTTATTACTATTAATTATTACGATTTTTATTATTATTACTATATTACTGCCATTGGATTTTTATGTTGTAGCTTTATATTTATCAAGTATTTTAAGCTTTGGAATTCCGATTAATTTTATGTGCTTCTCTTATTTATGCTTCACTGAGTTTTTGCAGAAATTAATTTTATGAAAAGCTAATGTTACAGGGACGAATTTTGTATGAAGGAATTATCTTAAGATCGGTTTTATTTGAAAAATGTTTCCGAGATTGCTGTGGAATGAAGTGCTTTATGTAGAGCGAAGCAAATTTTCTTAAAATTTCGTAGGTAGTATGTGGAGCATTTTATGGAAAAAAACTTTTAGCAAGTTTTATTTCATCTTGCCATACCTCATATGTTATCCCTTCGTTTACGCCTTCTCGTTTTTCTTTTTTCATTCATTCTTTTTTGATTTCGAAAAGAAATTCAATGTTTAAAAATTTTCGAAAAGCTGACCAACAACATTTTGACATTTTTGAATTCATTCGAATAGTACTTTTGTTGTTACAAAAAAAGAGTTATTCATTGTGTGATATTTTTCATTTATTTTTGAATTGATAGTTTGTCTGCATGAAATACCACTTAACTTTAGAAAAACGAGAAATAAGCATAAACGTAGTATGAAAAAAATTTTCTACCTTTTGAATTTAGTTAATTATTATTTTCTTAACATTCCGTTAATTTGCGTTGCTCATATTGTCGATATTTTGGAATTTTTTTTATTGTTGTATTTACCTTTTTGATGTTTTCTTTAATTAATAATATTTCTTTTCTCATCTCTGCTTATGTCTTTCTGAATCAACTGAAATTTTAGATGGTGCTTGAAAATTAAAATTTGACTAGTAAGGGATCAGCCATACTACAATTTTCCTGTTAGTACAATTGCAGAAAGATTTTTTTTTTCAAGCTTGAAGAAGGTATCATTGATTCTGATGATGATAAGATTGTAAATATGATCAAAATTAATTTTTGAGATTATTTCATCCATTTTTTTTTCACTAACTTTATTAGTTATTGCATTGAGCTCGAGATTACCTTGCACGTATCACTGGCTCTTCTCTTTTTTTTGAAATTTTATGTCGTCTATTTCACTGGCATATTCTTCCTTACTGTTATAGCTTATTCTACGACAGGTGATGAATGGTGAATTTTTGTCTAGGATAAGAGTAATATATATATATATGTTTTTTTTTCTAATTTTGTAAACAGTGTGCTGTTTTATACTGTAATTGTAATTTTTTTACATTGTTTTAAATTAATGTAAGCTTTTATAGGAAAAAATTATTAAATTCTCATCTGCTGCATAACAGTTTTTTCTTTTCAATGAATTTAAATATTATAAAAGTGGGTTAGTTTGGAGCATCTGGACATTAGTTAGTTTGGATTTTTGTTGAAATATGAGATTTGCATATGCAGCGCAACGGACAATAATTATCGACAATCTAATTTTGCTTTTTTAAAACGACAATAATGGCCATATTTTCAATTATTAATTTCTTCAACTGAGGATAAGGGACTAAATGTTTTTTTTTTGTTTATTGAGATGATCAAAAATTAGTCGAAATAGAACTAAAATTTGATTATTTAGTTGGTTGCAGATTTTCCAAGCTTTATAGCCTGAAATATTTCCTTAATTGATTATTTATTTCTTCAGGATGAATTTCACTCCATCCTGGATGTGGGAAAGTTTTGCTTAATTTTAACCTGAAATGCTAATAACTTCATTTCAAATAGTTATAAATTCGATTAAATTATTCATATTCATAGATGAAGATAACAAATAAATAAGAATTCAATTCAAAATGAATTCCATTACAATTTACTACTCTAAACTAAAACCATCCTATCATTCGTACTCCTCTGAAGTACACTATCTTACGAGCAGTCCTGAATTACTTCACCTGTCGGGAAACCCGAGAAAAATCTAAAATTATAAAATCCTTAAGATTCCGTCATGCTTGTTGCATCTCTATATCCTTTATATTGTAGTCTGTTTCAACATCTTATCAAAGCCGAAATGGGTCACATCATTTACAAGCCTTGACCTATGATTTACAAGCACTTGTAGTTAACCCTAACTCGTAAGACGACTGTGTCAAGCTCCTTTACTGCTAGCAAATTATTGATTTGTTGTGGACCTTCAAACAACACGAAATTTCTTGATTTGTGGTGAATCTTCAAACAACACGAAATTTCTCAAGCAATCCAAATCATTCACAGCTACAACATCACCCACTTCTGAATGAACAGTAATGAAGAACAGCTAGATGATCATTAACATAAGTGATAATTGCTGATAATTGTTTTTTGTAATACCAAGAAAGAATAAAATTATCAGACATATTAACCTTTCACCCACAGTTTTATTGTTATTCCAACAAAATGAAGCCCATAACATCCATCTATAACTATTTATGCAAATGACACTACGAAATTTCAAATTTTATTCTACTAATTAAGAAAAAAATTAAAACTTCCATGGCAACGTATTTTATTGTTATAGCGATGAAATCTGCAAGAAAATTTCATTAACTTTAAACCAATTAAAAATATTAAATAAATTAAAATGAATATTCGCAGTTTACATGAAATCCTTTTTTTTTCGCAATCTTTTTCCATTTCTTTTTTTTTACCTAAAAACTTTTTCAAAATTTCAATTAACGCAACACTTTTTCAATATCCATCAATTTAAAATTGCATTTTTACTTGAACAGAGAAATCTTTTAACTTCTTTAAACTAACTTAAATTCAAATTTAAATTCTTAAATTTTTTGATCAGCAAAACACTACCTATTTAATTTCCTTTATACTTCTTTTTTATTAGCATTACTTGATAGTATGATGTATATTTGTAACAGTTTCAGGTAAAAGAGAAAAGCGAATGTAAAATTTGGAAAGAAATTTTTGAAGGCCAAACATCAGCGTCCTTCCCTGTTTATTTCTCTTTTCAGTCAGCCCTCTAAGATAGATGGAATTTTTAGTATCAGTGCTCCTATCACTACTTATCAGCATTATTTTCATTATCGCTCTACTGATATGTCTATCAGTTAAAGTTTAAATTATCACTGTGTACACTTCTAACTGCTTTACTACTACTTCTATCTCATTACACCAAGCTCATTCATCTAAATTCAACTCAAAATTGGAATTTTCGTTTTGAATTTAGAAGATTAAATTTTAACGGAATGAATTAAATGGATTTCAAAATTAAATGTATAAAATTTATCAAATGTATCATTGTAATGTTGTTCTCTTTCAAGTTATCATTGTGATAAAACAAACAGTAATTTAAATCGTATGATCGTGCAATTACTAACATAATGTATAATTTAAAAGTAATCTTTAGAGGAACTTAATTAATCAATTAGGAAAGAATTATACATTTATAATTCTTTTAATGTAAATTTTAAAAAAGTTATCCGTCATATATCATTAGTAGTTTCTATTAATGTGCTAATTTTGAAATTGAAAACTTTCAATTTAAATTATATAACAATCTTTAGAGGAACTCACACTGAGAAGGATGCAAGTGTCATCTTTGTCACAGCAATAGTACAGTTATCAAATTTCATTATCAGTATCAGTTATCAAATTTCATTTCTTTTCAGTTCGCATTCAACACCCTCTTTTCCAAACAAAATGATCATCAAGGACTGATAACGTTAAAATTGAACACCATCATATTCTCACGTCATTTGAACTAATATACGAAGAAAGCGTCAGGTGTCTAAAATGATATGTGTCGAGTAAATGTTATTAATTATAATGAGATGAGTCATACTTTTTAATTAGCTGCTAGTTTATTATGCATTAATCGTTTGTTCGTTAATTGTCAAGCGTTTGATTTCTGCGTAGGATATAAAGGTTTTCGTTGTGATCCTACGTTATTTCTTTAAGTATTATTTAATGACGGCTGTTGTTTCACCTTTTTTTTGTGTATGACTTTTTGAACACGTAACGATCAAAGGTTATTAGAAACGATCAGTATGGGAAAGTACATAATGAAGAAATGTTTTAGCAGAGACTGCATTAAGTTTTCAGGTTCAATTTTTGGATGCAGTAATTGCTATGGTTTGACAAATTGTTGAGTGTAATATTTTTTAGCATGTGTCAAATTTTTTTTTCAACTTTATCTATCAATTTAAATGGTATTCAAACAGAAAAAGTTTTTGATGATTGCATTCAACCAATTTTCAAATTAATTAGTTTTCACTAATTTTTATGGATGATGATTTTTGTATAGCATCAATCATGTACCTTTTTTTTTGTTCTATTCTTTTTTGTTCTATTCTGTTTCCCATGAGTTCTATTTTCTCTTCACATTGAACAAATAAATAATTATTTTTGTTTTTAAAGTTAAGAACAACAACTAGATCATCACCGGAAATGGGGTGAGCTGATGCGGCTTCCATGATATCTATGCCGTTAACGGTGTTGTTCGACGAAGGCTGTTATGATAAGATTTAGATCACGCCATATTATCACTGTGCTCCTGGTAATTTCTACAATTTCATTTCTTTGGATTCTGCAGTCGCCTCGCAAAACTTCTTCTGAAACTGTGCATACATGCTGCACTTCAGCAGTAAGCTTTTTTTTAAAATTACTAACTGATTTATGTGAAGAGAATTCGAAAATTTTTTCAAAGTTAAATGTTTTTGAGGGAGTGCTGAAAACGTCTCTATTTTCTCATGTGAAATTCATGAAGTTTATATTTGGAACAAGTTGTGTGACTGAGTGTATCTGAGAACTGTAGTGAATCACTTAAAAAGTAGTGAAAATTAGTGCAGTAAAGGCAAACTTGACTTGGAATTTTTCACATTCCTTTTTTATTGCTTATTTTCTGCATTTTTAATTTGGACTTTACATATACAATTTTATTTTTTTGATTTTTTGCACGAATAGGTTGCTTCTTTATGGAATGCATACGCTTTCTGCTATAAGCATTATTTTTCACCTTTTCCATCCTCTTGCTTGATTTCAGGTTAACGAAGTTGAAAGCAAAAGTTCAGGCTTGAGGGAAATATCTTGTGTAGTTGATAACGAGAAGACATATAAATGTTATGAGGAAGAACTTACAAATGAAGTGTATTTTCCATTCAATGCTTTTCTTAAGAAACGTTTCGATGTTTCTGGGAAGATTTTTAAAGGTTGGAGCATTATTTGTTGCTACCGTTTCCAGTACTGTGGATGAAAATATTTCAGTTACGAAAGCAGTCGGGAACCGGATGCATTGGGAAAGATTCAATACTTTCTTTAACTTTCATCAGTAATTTTCAGAATCAGATTCGGTAGCAAAGCATTTTGAATGGTCAACATCACGCGCTCGAGTTCGTTTTCCAGATTTTGTCAGCTATGATCACCGGGGAGCTTTTGGTCACTTTGCATCATACAGCGTAGAAACTAGAGATCGCGTGCGTTGCATTAGTGCTCAGTATGGTTGGTTTTTTTGACTATTTTGACGAGGGAATGAAAAAAATACTTGCGACATCTTGTTATCCTTATTTTTAGTGTTTTATATATTTGTATATCTATTTTTATTTTATTTTATTTAGTTACGAATTTCAGGTGTACCACTGTCAACCCAGTGGTCAACGGTTCCTTATTTCTACCCTATACAAATCGCCCAATATGCATTGCAACATTACAGTCGGTTTAAAACCGGTTAGTATTTCGAAATTTTTAAGGCAAATGTATGAAATGTAAGCTTAAGTAGGCTTTGAATTATGGTAATACTCTTTGTAAGTTTAGCAATTTTCCAGGTCCATCATCGATTGCATTTGTAAAAGGCGGAAGAACAGAAGAGTGGGATGATAACACTCATGGAGGAGATGGTTTTAAATTAAGTTTTGATGAAGATGCGAACTGTACGAGGGTTGAAATTAACTCTGATGGTCTGTTTTGTTCCTATTTTGTAATGTTTGGGGTGTCCTTAATTTTTTTGTTTTAGCAATAGTTTAATCACTTGAAATTATAGATCACGGTGTTTTGTTGCCACTTGATGAAAATCCGGTATTCTCAGTACTGTCCTTTTTCTGGTTGGCTGACGTCGATGCTTCCTTTACGATCACCTTAAAGCTTATTTATGTAACGATTAATTTTTTTCTCCATTAAAAAAGCGTACGAAAAATATTTTCTGGATATCAACTTTATGACTTTAAGTCTTTGAACTGTATGTATAAAATTGGATACTGCTTTAGGCGATTTCTGGGCTGGAGAGATTAAGCGTTTTTTTAGTTTAGTTTGTTTTATCATCCATCATCATTACAGAGTCAGAAAATCATACGGCTTCATTATGTCCATAACGATGACGAACAGTGTGTTTCTCATGACAAGAAAACCACCAGGGTTTGTTATGTATATATAGGTAGATAGATATTAGAGCACCTGTTAAATATTTTTGTTCTAATTCTTACGATTCACACTTTCCACTACACCTTATGAGTTAATCGTAAAATTTTCATTTCAAACTCGTTAGAGAAAGAAGAAATCCATTTTTTACATATTATGCTTTAAATAGTAAACCCTACTCTTATTTTATATGGTCATCAAGCGAATTTTCAGAATGATTATAATTATTCATTGGGTGCAAATCCAAATCCAAATGAATGGCGGTGGATTTGCCGCGATTTACTAGTTGATGCCGGACGCGCCCTTGTGTCAACTTCAAACAAAAAAGAAATCATCCTCCTGCATCCAGGTATTTTACCGCTTTTTTCTCATATATATATATGAAGGAAAAAGTTCATGTAGATACTTTACTAAAACTGTAGTAGAATATAATGCGGTGGATAAGGAATATATGTCTGAAACTTTAAATTAGAGTTTAGTTTCGCTCCTTACATTTAAGACGCAGTGCTGAAGTAACGCTTGCATTATTGCAGTGGGTTCACTCTAAATTTTTTACTGAAGAGCACTCTGTGTAAGAAATTATCAGGAGAGATTCGTTCATTCTAATTTATGAATAGTTTTTAGGGGATATAGTTCTGGATTCTATTACCTTTCGGGGACGTTCAGTGATTCGGGATTTTAAGCAACGATCTTCAGCACATCTTGAACATTTTCTCGTAGCAGCTGATTGGTTAGCTAGCAATCAGGACGAACTTGGTGGCTGGTCAGTTCCTGTTGAACGGTAAATTTTAAGACTGTAAGCAAAAGGTTTTATGTCTCTTTCTGTACGAAGAAATCAATTTTTTTTCTTGTAAATCCCGATGGGTAGCTGAGAAATTTTCATGGAAGCAAAATTAAGATGTCTTTACAGCTCAATGGCTGATAAGCGCTTGATTTTACCAGCAGGCTGGCACAGTGCAATGGCTCAGGGGCATGCTTTAAGCGTGCTTACACGAGCGTACATTGTAACGAATGATATGAAATATTTGCAAGTTGCAAAGCGTGCACTTTACCTATTTAAAGCAGTGAGTTAATCGGGTTTTCGTTATTTAGAATTGTTAAATTTTCAACGAAGGGTTAAATTATTAAACATCTTAATGTAGAATTAATTTCTTTTGTTGATATAGACTGTTGTTTGGTTTCGATAAGGTACTAAATCAGATTACTCACATTTCTGTGTATTGTGTTCTATTTCATATTCAGGAAGATTAGAAAATTTCTTTTTGGTACTTTTTATAGGTGATCCGATATAAAATTTAAAATTTCTCAGCATAAAATTTGTACTTGTGGTACTTATTTAAAGTCAAGAAAATTAGCATGAATAAGTGAAGATTTTAAGTTTTACTGCTTGCTTTCATCTAAAGGTAGTGAAGTTCTCGTTTTAGTCGCTCACGAAAATTAGAATATTTAACTGGTATTTTATTTATAGGAGGCTGCAAAAGGTGGAGTGTTGAATGAACTTTTCGGTCATCCGTGGTTTGAAGAGTATCCAACTACACCAGGCACATTTGTGCTTAATGGTTTTCTGTATTCACTAATTGGACTATATGACTTTTCGCAAGTTTCTAATTCACAGAATACTGAAAACGATTCGACAACGTTATTTGCTGTTGGTTTAGAAAGTCTGCGAATTTTTCTACCTCTTTTTGATAGCGGCAGTGGAACTTTTTATGATTTAAGACACTTAGGCGTAAAAACGGCACCAAATTTAGCGCGTTGGGATTACCACTCTGTGCATATTTATTTGCTGAAATGGCTTTATATCATTACAAAAGATGAATTCTTTAATGAAACTGCTAATCGCTGGGCTTCTTATGCAACAGGTCATAGAGCAAAACATAATTAGTTATATGTCGATTTGAAAGTCCACTTTCTAATATTACAGCTTCGGTGGTTTGTGAACCTCAAGGGTAAGAAGCCCTTGAGGAGCTCAGTGTGAAAATGATTGGGATTATCTCTTTGTTGAAAACAGCACACTTGACTGCATACCGGACATGATCCTACACCATTTTTCGAGAAGTGACTCACAATGTTAATAGCACAAAACGCTGGTCAAACTTAATTTTATCATAAGTTGCTGAGAAGAGCTAAATATTTAGACAGTGGACAGTTCCATAGTAATAGTAATCACTTAAAAAACGAATTCCAATTTATCTACTTTGATGCCATTGCATTTAAATATGCTCTATTTTTCTGTATCACATAGTGCCATTGTTTTTCGAATAAATTTGCGGGTAATATAATTTCCGATTTGTTTTTTCTTGCACAACACTTGTGATATTTGATATTTATATTTCGGAAGAGCAGGGTTCATTGTATGCGTATTTGTGTAAATCACTGTTTCTGTGGTCTGTATAATGTTATAACAAAATGAATATACCAAAGAAACCCCGGATAAATGGATCCGTATTGCTAGTAGTAAATTTTGCAAAATTGGTCATCATATTATGGATAGGCAAAGATAGAGTAGTAGAAGTGGGTTTTCAGTATGCACAGATAATAGATCACTTAAGCAGACGTACCAATGTGTAACATTTGCATTATTGATGTGAAATTAAAAAATGCAGTTGATTGAATGAGCCAATAACTTGAGTATTGAGGTAGTCGAAATAATCTTTCTTCAAAGTATCAAATTTGAGAACTTCA
Source organism: Litomosoides brasiliensis (assembly GCA_013365375.1). Taxonomy (NCBI): domain Eukaryota; kingdom Metazoa; phylum Nematoda; class Chromadorea; order Rhabditida; family Onchocercidae; genus Litomosoides; species Litomosoides brasiliensis. The sequence continues at coordinate 29,993 of JABVXW010000226.1, read as the reverse complement.
CCTGTACAAACAATATTTTACAGTATTTCTACTCTAGGTTGACATTTTTTTTTTCTTGTGAAAACAGTCAAATCGAATACATTAGTTTACTTTCCAGAATGAATATGGAAAAAAAAAGAATTGAAATTAGTAACAGTACATAATTTGAGTTGATCTGTAGTGGAAGAAATTTGCATTAATCGGACAGAAGTTTCACATTTAATTTTTGAGATTTTCCTTTAGCACCATATTTCACATCATATAAGTATGGTAGAAAAAAAAAGTAACTGGGAATTGAAGGATGCAAGTAAAAAATTTTTTGTTTTTATTTTTGTCAAAAAATTTGATTGAAAAGTTAATTTGCTAAAAAATCAGCTACTATTGATAGCATCAAGAAGTTTGATAGCAATGAATAATAATGGCAATTTCATTAGACATGAAGAATTGAAGAGCTTGTAAGCTGTTTTTAACTGCTTTCTTTTACTCCTATCTCCTCAAACTATTCTCTGATTCATTATATGTTCTTCCATTTTACTATTTCAATCTATGAAATCATACTTTTTTTTTAACTTAATACTTTCTTTTTTTTTCATGGAAGAGCAATTTTATTATGACTTCAATTTGCTCAAAAGTATCGTTTGCATTTTTTTGTTAAAATTGTCATTGATGTTACCTACCGTCTGTTCGTCCGTGCGTTACTCATCAACAACATCAATGTCAACTGTTGTCAGCAAAATTATATTTCCTAGCACTTTGATGATTTAATCTACTTAAAATTTAAAATTTATTGAAAAGTACTTTTAAATATTACAACATTTTTACCATCAATATTTTCGATTCATTTTCTTCAGTGTGATGTTTTTTTTTCTTTTTTCCTCTTCTTTTTCTCTCTCTCATTCCTTCAATCTATCTTGACCTCTTAACACTTGCCCTTTGTAATCTTTCTATCTTTCTCTCTTTTTTATTTTTACTTGTTCAACTACTGTAACTATCATCGTCGGTGAAAGTGTACGTAAAAGTGGTTTTTTTTTTCTAAAAGCTGAAAATTAAAGAATTCTTTTTTTTTGCCATCTAAATTACCCACCTATTCCTATACCATTTGCTTCTTTACCAAAAAGAATTTTAAATTAATTTGATTAAATTTCTTCTACACACATTCTTTGTAGGCTTTTACAAAACAAAAAAAGTTTTTTTTTTTAATTTTGCTGCCTTTGTGGGAAAATCACTTTTGGTTGTTTTTCTTTTTTTATTTTTTGAGTTTAACAAAGATGAGAGAAATTCTTGAAATATTCGTCATTTAAATTAACAAAGGAATTGGTTATATTTGTTCTGTTAACACAATCATCTCTTCTCTCTCATAATGTAGTGATAGTGATAATGATGACGATGATAGTGATGATGATAATGATAATGATGATGATGATGATGATGGTGGTTGTTCAACACAAATCTTAAACTAAATCACTTACTGTTTATTTTGCAACGAAGAGGAGCACCGATTTTTATTACACATCACAGGGTGAAGTGTGTGTGTGTGTGTGTGTGTGTGTGTGTGTCTGTGCGTTGTAGAAAATTAAAAGAATACAATAGAACAATAATAAATAAGAAATGAAAATGAAGGTGCAAAAAAAATTTTTCCCAATTTTTTTTTTCTTTTAAAGTGTAAGAAAATAAAAAGAGAAGAGATGTAGGCAGTTAAGTATGAATGATGAAAGTTTATGAAGTGAAATTTTTGCATTTTTATTATCTAAATTATAACATATGTTCTTTTTTTTTGTTAAATTTAGAAAATCTAAAAAAAAACTCGAAGGAAAAGATAGATAGAAAGGGAGAGAAAGAGAATGAGAGAGAGAGAGAGGGGGAGAGAGGGAGGGGGAATGAAAGGGAATTTTCATCCTTATCCTCCTCACTTCTTCCTCCTCCTCCTCCTCCTCTTCATATTATTTTGCTTGTGTAAAATGAAGAAGAAAAAGAAGAAAGGTATAATTTTTAAAATTCGAATGAATTTTTGCTTTCTTTTTCTTTCACCAATCACAACAGAATTTTTCTGTTTGGAAAAATTACTACTTATTACTACTGCTAAAGCAATTTATTTAATTCCATCGCCTCCTCTCTCACACAATACCATTAAGCTGTTAAGCTAAAATCTCAAAAGAACACTTTTCAAACTTTCACATTTCTTTACTAATTCTGTGTGTGTGTGTGTGTGTGTGTGTGTGTGTGTGTGTGTGTGTGTGTGTGTGTCTTATTTACTCTTTCGTTTTTTTTTTGATTATTTTATCATTCATTCACAGGTGATATTATCAGCAGTATTTACTGTTATTATTATTGTTGTTGTTTATTGACAGTGAAGTATTTGCTATGCTATGGCCAATGATTACAAGACGGTTTTTTTGGATTTCATTGCTCATCAGGTAAAATAGTTAAAGTTATTATCAAATAAGAAATATATTAAATTTAATTATATATATGAAAAAAGTATAAAGTAAAATAAGCAATTTCAAAAACAGACGACAGGTTTAACATTGCAGTAAATTTAATTATAAATATAATAAATTTAAATATAAATTTAACTAATAAATTTAATATAATAATTAAATCTAAAGAGTTATCACAAAATTAGTAGTACTGAAGAGCTGCTCTTCATTTGTCTATGTCAAAGTTAAGTTAGACCAAAAGTATAACTTTTTCTTTTATTCATTTAAAATTAGTAATGCTAACGAATGTGTAAATTTTCCTTGCTGATGTAAAGCTGATTTTTTTTTTTTGAAAATTTTGCTTCCAATAAATAATTTGTTTGCTGAGCTCGCTGAACAGTCATATATTGAAAATCTTCGAGTGGATGAAATGAAATTTGCTCAAAAGAAAAAAATTTTTTTTTCTTATTTTGCTACTTATAATAAAAGATTGAAATGAATGAGTAATTGAAGATGAAAAATGAGACTAAATGAGATTATAGTCTGATTTGCTTAATTTTTAAATGCTGAAATTTGTTGTAGAAAAGAGAAATTTAGATTTCTCAATTCTATCAAAGTTGTTTAAGAAAAAAGCAAAAGAAATTTTGATAGAATTATTTTAAAGATTTTGAATGTTACCTCGTCTATGGAACATATGTTTTCCTCATTCAACCATTCAGATGTTGTTATCAGCTCTCGTCTTACCTGACAACTGAATCTTACCTGAACTAGAGCATATAGCAGTAGACAACTTAAAACACTACCTTTTTTTGGTTAACTTTTTATTAACCTTTTAACCTTCCTAATGATTGAACCGTTGAATGAGTAAACGCTGAGTCCTTCGACAATTTTGCATGTATTGTGTATGCCTAGTGCTAAACTGATTATCAGTTCTTTGATAATTACGTGAATTACGACGCGTCATTGTCCACTCCCAATTATCAATCATTATGTTCCTTACCTTTGAAAAACTCTACCTGAAATGATCATTGCATTGCAATGTTCGTTAATTTTTATCAATTACACTGAGCAAATACTTCCTCTAATTGCTTCCACTGTTTTGTGATTCATTTTAAATTCAAATAAAAATTTTATTGAATTTCATTTTTCTTTAGTATTATTTTCCTGATTAGTCAAATAAATATTGAAAAGAAATTGAGAATTTATTTTAAAAATTGTTTGCTAATATAAAGTAATAACGATGTTTAACAGTGAAAAGTTTGTAGTTTTTCTTTTTCATTCAATTAAAGTTTTGAAATCATATCATCATTTTAATTGAAGCATTCATCTTTTGATGTTTGGATAAAAAAGAATGAGTGCCAATTTAACGTTCTCAAAACTAATTTAATTGCTAATCAAAGAGTACCGACCTCTCTTCACATTTACTTTCATAAATTTTACAATAATAATCTTTGTTATTCATTTTTTTATTGTCTCTCCGAAAGAATTTGATAATCAAAGTATGTCACGTGTTTTGACGTCTAACTAATTCCAATCCTTTAATTAATTTATTTTTTTGATAAATTGAAAAGAGAAATTAGCTAATATGAAATTTCAAAGGAACAAAAGTTATCTGATCTAAACAAACTACCAATACTCATATATTGCAAATCACTTACGACATTATTGTTGACGTAAATTTTACAGATTTTAAGTTAGCATTGGAATGATATGAATAAAATTATTTAGTGAATTATGATAAAATGGTTTTCAAATAATTTTAAATGTTTTTAGATATCAATAATTTTCATTAGAAAAGAAAATATGAAGGAAAAATTAGTAATGCTGCAAATGAAGGAAATGATAAAGAGAACAAATGAATTATAATCAGTTATCAGCAGTTAAATCACGATGACACAATTAAATCACAATGACACAATTACATCTAACTTATGTTTTTATCAATTAAAACTTGAATTTGAAGTAAAGGAAAAAAATATTGCAAAATTAAAATTTTCACGATGATTAATAACATTTATTCATAGTGTAAATAGTTAATTATACCTTAATAAATAAATGAATTTATTTATAAATATCGAAATGACACAAAATCTTCCTATCAAATTAAAATTTTAATTTTTAATTTGTTCTGTTTTTTTTTCTGGAAATATTTTTTTTCAGTTATTGATAATTGCGAAATTTACACAAAAAAAATTTCACTAATTTCAAATGAAAAATTTCGTGAAGTGAGAAAGTCAGTGATCACTGAGAAGGAAGTCTAAAATGTTTGCGTGCAACAGAACTGTCTAAATGAAAATAAATTGTTTTGTTTGTTTTGCTTTTTGAATTTAAATCACAATTAACCTTCGACTATTTTAACATTTACCTGGAAATTTTGAAGAAAAAAAAAGACGGAATCATTTAATTTTTTGAAATAACGGAAATACTGATGAAATGGCTGGAAATTTTATTTAAAAGACATGAAATTATAAAAGTTAAATTTAGTTTTTTTTTCTTTTCTGAAGAGGGCGATTTTTTAGAAGTGAGAAAAATGTGAAATTTGATAATTAAAAACAAGAAAAACGACAAATGAATTTTTGAGAATACAGGAATATGAAGAAATGAACGCACTAACTTTTAGCATTTTGTGTTATTTTTCGAATTTTGATTCTTTTTTTTTATTTTTAATTAATTGTTTCATCTCATTTCGACTTTCTTCCTGTTTTTTTTCGTAAACTTTTTTTTCTCATTTTTTGATCAATGGATTTTTATTAATTTTTTTCAAAGAAAAAAATCTTCATTTTGCAACAGCAACTTACGTTATAATAAAGTAGGAAGGAAATGCGAAGAGAAATCTGAAGGACTCCATTCCAAAATTAAAAACTTGAATATCCACTCTTGAATTTCAGTAATTTTGTTTTTTTTTCAAAACTATACTGTTTAGTTTGCAACGTTAAGCCAAAGATAGTAATACTAAGATATCAATTCAAACATTATCAATGCAATATATCATCTTATATTGCATCGATAGCGTTTGAAGTTACCATTAAAATTAGAAAAGACACATCTGATAAACACATTTAATATTCATTTTTTTAGAAATGTATTATGAATTATTTGAATGAAATTAGAAATTTATTGAATTTGAATTATTTGAATGAAATTGAAACAAATCAAAAAAAAAATTGCCAATTTTTACTCATTTATTCTTTTTTACTTTTCTTATCATTTAATTTCTATAGAAAAAAATTCCTTTTTTTTTTAGCATTAGTGCAATGGTATCGGTAAGTGGGCAATCAACAAAAGTGTTACGATCACGTCAAATTGGTCTCGAGGGACAGGTGCTGTCGAGGATCCTCTCCGAATACGATCCACACACACGACCACCAGTCAGGGGTTGTCCACTTAAATCTTATTTTATTCCATTCATTGTATGCTTTACAGACTCGGCCGATCATTCTGCAATCGTTGTGATCGCATCGATCTTCATCAACCGCATCCTATGGCACGATCATCAAGCGGTTTATTATTCATTTTCTTTTTTTTTTTTTTTTGTTAAAACACTTCAGTAATAATAATAATAATATGTACTTATTTTTAATATTTATTTTAAATTCTCATATTAATATTTATTTTCTCATTTGGAATTATGAATTGATTTGTAAATTCTATTATTAAAATTATTAATGCATTGAAACTTTTCGCACTATTAATTTCAGGTTGTTGATTTGTACTTACGTCAGCAATGGGAGGATGGTCGACTTGTGTATCAGGTAGATGAGCGAGATGGAGTTGAAGAAGTTGTTATGCCACAGAATAGACGTATTTGGATGCCTGATACGTATTTCTCTAATGGTCACGACGTAGTCTATGGCGAACGCCATCGCACCGTCGTTGAACCAACCGGATATGTTCGATCATCCGAAATGTTATTTATATCTTTTAGTGTTTATAAAAATTTCTTGAAAAAATTGTTTATATATTTTTTTCATTTTATCATTTTCTAGAAGCTTAAGGTTCTAAAAGCTTAAATTTGAAAAGTAAATTTTATCATTTGAATAACTTTATAATTGAATTATATGAAATGCTATAATTTTTCAATCAAAAGAAAAAGAATAAAAATTAATTTATATTTTGCGAAAAATTCCTTTAATCTTTAATGTTTTAATAAATAAAAAGTAAAACAACAAAAGGATAATTTCACTTTTCCTTCATATTTATCCAAACAAATAATTAGAAAAACAAAATTCTTGCACATTTTATACTGTAAAATTTCAATAATAATATTTTAGTACTGTAATAATTTTAATATATTAATAATACTGTAATAATATTTTAGAATTTCTTCTTTTTTTCATTCAAATATTATTTTAGAAAGGAAATTTAAAAAAAAAGAGCGGAAAACTTCAAACACAATTATTAGGAAACTTCTCATTATATATTCACCACTTGACGATGCCTTCTTTTTTGAGCCTTAATAATAAATAGGCTTTACTAACAAAATATATTACTTAACTGATCTGTTATTGTAGGCGTACAGTGACCGTACCAGTAGAATATAGCTCGAAATATCCATTTGAAAATACTCGAATGATCAAATTACGATTATCAAGTTGTAAGTTCATCTCTTCAATTCACTAAATAAATGTAAAAAAAGAAAAAATTAGCTAGAATGAATTCATAACTTTCTTTTTAATTGCAAAAATTTGCATAATTATAAACATTAAAATTAAATTTGTTTTTTTTTGTTAAATTAATAAATTAACAGAATTACTTCGTGCATATTTGTCAGGCATTGTGTTTTAGTTCCCATCAAATGAATTACCCTGTTGTTGATGTTGTTTATTGTTTGTTGTTGTTGTTGTTGTTGATGTTGTTTATTGTTGTTGATGTTGTTTGTTGTTGTTGTTGTTGTTTATGTATTATATCATAAACAGATATGGAATAGATATGTCACATAGAATATAGGAATTAAATTAACAAAATTAAATTAAATTAACTTAAAATAAATTAAATTAAATTAAATTAACAATTAATTATTTTTCCCAGGCATTACACGCAATCAATGCGTGAAAATTAGGAATTGTTAATTTATTTGCACATTAAATTCTCACGTCCGACTAAACTATTAAGTGGCACTTTACAGATAAATATCCAATTGAAGATATTGTCTATTTGTGGGCAAATTCACCGCCAAATGTGATACCTGTTGAGGTATCACAAGAATTGCTAAATGGTTTTTATGAATTTAAAGAAGCGATAGCTGATGATTGTGCTGGCAATTATACAGTCGGTTAGCTTTTAAACTTTTTTTTTCTCTATCAACTTTATTAAGGTTCATTTTAGAATTTTCATAATTCTCTGAATCCATTCATTTTTGTAAAATTCTTTGAAATTATTCATTTTAATTCTAATCTGTTTGAGATTTTTATTTTAGAATTTTATTAGAATAGGAAAGTAATAGTGGAAGTGTGAATTTCAAGCGCAATAAGTGGAGCAGCAATAATACCATTAATTAATTTGACCGATCCATCTAATTATACGAAATTTAATTGTTAAAATATTTTAACTTTTTTCTTCATTTTCAAATAAAAATGTGATTGCTTTGTTTGAATTCGTTTTGAGAAATAAACATATTGATTTCATCGAAATTATCAATTTAGCGGTTAATCAAAGGCGGTTTTCATTTCTTTGTTTAGAGTGATAAAGAAAGTGATAAGTAAAAAAAAGGAAAAAAACTATCGATAAAATGATGCCTTTTTTTTTCAGGCGTATTTTCCTGTATTGATGTTCTTATAACATTTACCGGTGCTACGTCTGAAGTGTTCTGGCGTATTTTCATCCCATCAATACTTTTAGTAAGAAACGTTTATAAAACACATTAAAATAATAAAGTTAAGGAGTTCTAAAACTTTAAATTCAAAAATTAAATTAGCAATTATTTACCTTTTGTATGAGTAAATTATGCTTTAGTGAATAATTCACGCAAAAATTTTCATACTTTTAGCTGTGTTTGATTCTTATAAAATAATTAATAGCAATTAGTGGTTAGTATAAATGTTAAAATAGGAAATTGAATTATTAATTATAGTTATTAAATTATTATTCTTATAGGTGCTAGCATCATGGCTTCATTTTTGGGTTCATGGTTCATGGTCAGTACCACGAACAATTAGCGCATCAGTACCATTCTTCATTTTTGCTTCTATTTTGGTTAATTTTAATTAACTATAAATTATTAATGAGTAATGTTATTATGTCGTAATTGCAGTTAATAAATGTAATAGATATATGATCAATTGATAATCATTAATGATAAAATTTATATTTAAAAAAATGAAATTGAATTAAACAAAAATCAATAAGTATAATAAATTAATAAATACCTAATAAATAAAATAATTATATCATTTTACCTAATACCTAATACCTAATAATCAATAAATAAAAATTAATAAATAATGATAAAATTAATAAGTACCAAAAAATTAATAAATAAAACAATAAAATTAAAATAAATTATATTTTAAATATTTATAGATATTCTATCCACAACCTAATCTATCAATATACGGTATCAATAGCTTACAAATATGGCTTCTCTTCTGTCTTTGCTTAACATTTGCATCGTTGATCGAATATTTCATCGTCATTTGTTGCGGAGTACGACGGACCATACGTTACAGAAATGGAAGTGTTAAAGATGATGAATCACCTCTTACTGTTACCAGAGAAGTACTTAAATTATTTTTTACAAATTTTTTTAATATTTTACTAAAACATTTTTTTTCCTATTTATTATTAAAATGATAAGAAATAGATAATGTAATTTGTTTTGTTTTTGTTTTCTTTTTTTTGAATTTAAATTAATAAATTATAATAATTAATGTTATATAAATAATAATTGCATTTGTTAAATTATAATTTAAATTATTTTTCAGACTGTAGAAGTTGCATACGATACGAAATGTGCTAATTTCAAGCATAATCATGGCATTGATCTTATTTCACGTTTACTCTTTCCTGTTGTTTTTCTTATTTTCTTCATCATTTTTGTCATCTTTTGTTTTCTCTAATTATCCAATTATCTTTTTAGATTTCTACTAATTATATATTTGTCTTTTCTAATTCTTTCATTAATATATTAAAAGTTGTAAATTTAAAAAAAAAACGAAAAAATAAATTGTCATTTTACTTTTCTTTATGCTATTGTTGCGCATATATATATATATATATATATATGTATATATAAATGAAAAACCATTTAAATTTTAATGATTTATTTTACAACAACAAAAACAACAACGAAAAGTTGAGTATGAAATTATTGAATTTACTAATGCAACATTGTCAGTTTTTTCAACAGAATAATTAATTATTTAATTGTATCATTTTTTTTTAAATTTCACTCTCTCAAAGCATATTAATTTAATTTCGAATTACAAATATATGAGAAAAGAGAAGAAAAGAAAGAATGCAGACAATTGCAGCAATTAATTAATTAGGAAAGATTAATTTTTGTCTATAAAAGAGAAAGAGAGGTGAGAAAAAAATGCAAATTCACTATTGAATAACAATTGGGTTTCTAAATGATCTGTTAAATTTTCCTAATGGATCAATTCATCATTTGAAATATAGAAAAATAAACAAAACAGTAAATACAGGAACATGAAAAAAAAATAGCTTCAAATTTCTCAAAGTTTTTCAGTGCTATTCAAATGATAGCCTATCTACCTACATTAATGTACAAGTAACAGTACACAGAACACTGAATGATCTGAAATTGATGCTGAAAATAGTTCAAATTTATTTCTAAAAATAAAATTAATAATAAAAAGAAAGCTACTGAAGGAAAGTAGTAATGCTTTATGGTTAAAGTTTCAATATAACTACTACCACAGTATTATTACAATGAAGTGATGTAAAATGTAATTGAATGATTTGAATTTTATGAAGCACATATTACATCATCGATAATTCTGATCTAACTCTAAATGAGTATTTCAGATTTTGAACGGATAGAAAAAGCCTAGAATGTATGGTAAATATGGAAATATTTTTTGAGAGTATAAAACCATAGCAAACTTCTCACATTTTTTCTTATTTCATCCCATCCCATCACCTATAAATAAAAGCTTTAAATTTTTAGCAACGAAAAGTGAACTCAATTATTTATAATTTCTCCTCTCCTAAAGGTTAAAATTCAAATGATTCAATTACTTTACTATTCAAGCACAGTAACAAATTAATAATTATGTGTAGCAATATTTATACACAAATGAACGAACATATCTTTTACCCAGTGCTAGCTAAATTTTCCATCTAAAAATCAACGTCTAAATTGATTATTGAAATTACTTTTTTGTTTACTAAAATATCTACTGTTTCAGGTTCTCCTTTTCATACATCCAATAAAAGTACCCGATCTTCCAACTATTATATTCATTATCAAAATATATTTTCTGCGCATTCGTTTTCATTTTTTTTACAAATATTATAAAAAATATTTCACAAAGTAAAAAATCTTATAAAAGAATAAATTTAGTTGAAAAAGAGAGAGAGAAGTCACTGCCAATACTCTTTTCTTTCAAATGATATATTGAGAGATAACGGTAACAATGAATTAGGGAACAGATTTGAGAATTCGTAAAATTCCTTTCTCATTTAATGAACTTGAAGAGAAAGCATTGTTGTAGTTTTATTTTTACATTAACTTATAAACATAAACTTGTAACAGTAAATAAAACATCACAATCAAATACTTCATGCTAGTAAATCACATTCAAGCAAACTTCAAAATGCACTGCAACGGAACAAACAAAATTTGGAAATAAGGAAATCTCATCAAATGCAACAGAAAAAAAAAGAGAAAAATCAAATCCCTATGTAAATGGGCATGATATAAAGTACTACTATGGCATCAGAATAGAACCAAACAAAAATACACACGGGCTTCAAAGGATGAGGATGGCTTTTTTTCCCCCCACTGCATAAGTGTTCTTTTGTTGGCAAGTTAGCATTCAAATACCTCAAATTAGCATTCATTAAAAGAAATTAATCAGTAGATGGTCACTTGTTAATTAATAATTACTACCTACCTGGAGTTGATCAACTCAGTCTTTGCAGAGATGAAGCAGTAGTCACAGAAATGCTTAACCCCAAGTTCATTTATAAATGTATCTGGAAAATTGAGCCGTAGATAAAAGATGAATAATTTGAAAGAAAGCAGATAAATATTTTCATACCAAATAATTATATTGTTGATCTGAAATCCAACATCAAAAAAAGAAGGCAAGACTACAGGAGATTATGCATACACGAATTGTGCATATGCACAAAAATCACAGATAAAATTCGAATTTTTTTACGGCTGCAATTTTCCGTCAAAAGTAACTTCGAATATGCCAATTATGATGAATAAAAGCAACAAAACGCAAAAATAATGAAATGACGTAAAATATTGGAATATTTCTGCGAGCTAAATTTAATTTCCTCATTATAGCAAAATATGAGGTACATAGAAAGGAAAATTTTGAAATCTAACAGACTGAGAAATATCTTGAAATTCGAACGTTACTATGAATGCAAGTAGATTTTAAATATTAGTACTAGTAAAATAGAATAACGTATAATATCAATGAAAATAAAAAATTTGTCCTATATAGATAACAAAAAATGTACAGAATTTTATGACAAAACCCATTTTTATAAAGAAAAGAGGAGGATTAGATTTGACATTCAGTAAGTACATGGTTTCATAGTAACGAACAGTTTACAACCTCCTGATTTCTAGGCAATATACGAAAGTGAATTATAACTGTGATAATGTAAACATACTGTTATCTATGGCAGAAGTTTGGGGATTTAATAAACAGGGAAGATGAATCATCACTTTTTCTGTAACATATCCTTTAAGGTACAATGGTTATTTCGTTACCTAGTATACTTAATTTATCAAGTTAAGATCGTTGTGGCAAAAATAAAGATGAAAGGTTAACATTTCAGGACTGCGAAACTGAATCGAAAGGATCTACAGATAGGGGCAATAATTATGAGCCTGAGATCAAGATAAATTTGGAAGGAGTAAAAAATCGAAAGTTATGGAGTTAGTGGTTAACGCAATAAATGGTCAGAATAATGATAAAAAAAGGAATGCTTCTCTGCCTGTGATAAGAACCAATTTGAACATTACAGTATTAGGTATTTTAAGAGCATAGAACGGTTTTTTACTGCAAATAAAAGACAAATTTTCATACCCTTGTCGTTTCGATTGGATGATGGCAGCTGAAGCTAAATGTATGTTTGCGAGTTGTACAAGCTAGAAAACAAAAGTATTATGAGCTCTACAATGTAGCACAAACAACGGCAAAACTCACTGTGAGATATTTGAAAGAACTAACATTATGCATACAATGATACGATTAAAGTTTAGTTCTTATGCATGCCATACTATTATGCTCGAGATACACATATCATTTTGGGAACAGTCTTCAGATCTTTCACAAGAAACCATTTGATTTCAGTAAACCGTATGCTCCGGAAATTATATGAAGTCGTACCAACAAATATGCAAAACATTTGGAAAATAGAGTGCCCTCAGACAAAATTGTAATCGAAGATACAATTTGGCATTGGAGAGAAGACATACACAGAAAAACATGAAACAATATGCGAACGAAATTTGAGTGAATGAAAATCCGCAAACAAGCTTAGCTGACAAATAACAAGATATTTCTTTAGCCTATGTTTTTTCCGAAGTTTAGAACTGTTCGAAAAGAGGAAAGCTTTTACACAATTTACTCCGTTAGAAAATTTACCCACTTTTAGATTCCTTTGAGCACTTTTATATATCTTTTCAGGACTATATATCCTTGAAAATGAAAAAAATTTCCAAATTCCTGAGCGCCAAAAATTTCATACCCATTCTGATGGCGGCTTGCCAACATCAACGTATATGTGATAATACAACGGCCGTAATGTGATCTAAAAAATCAGAAATTATTAATCATCGAATCAAACTCTAATTAGATAACTGGAATCAGGGAGAAATAACAATACATTTAAATTCAATCGTCAGCAGAGAGAAACAATACATTTCAATCCGATTTAAAATTACGAAACGAAGACTCGTCAAATTAATGATTGAAAAGAAATCAAAAATGACGAGAAAATTCATCCTCATTTATCGGAATTAAAAATATTTTCCGTGAAGTAACCTTTAATATGGTCCATGCAGACACATTTAGACCATCAGTCCGATAGCGTGTTTCAGCTTCGTCTAATAATTTATATCTGCAAAAAGTGTTAAATTTTGCTTCACTGAATACTGTCAGTAAGCTATTACTAAGATGATAATGTAGCCTCATTGTAGTAATAAGCAGTATGTTGGTTGATATACCTATAAATGGTAAACTCAAATAATTGAAATATCTTAGATAATCAAGTATAGAGGGTCCGACATCACCAAACTATGAAAATTCTGAATCAATTTCATATCGACATCTACTGTTCAGTACAAACATACACTAATTTCGGTGCAGTTCGTTTCCTCTTCACATGTTTGAGCATGGTGAATCGACCTGTGGTAGCATCGGGCCTTTCAATAGTTAGATTTTCTGCCATTATTCGTTTCCCTACAGATAAACAGGTTGAAGTGCACAAATAATGCGATTTATTTTATCGTTATATATTTAATTTAAATTTTATAGCACTTTTGAAAGATTAACATATATGCGTCATCTGCTTCTGTCATGGCACATGTTCTTTGCACAGCGGATGCATATGAATACGGCCATACAAATTATTTGAAAAAAGCTTTCTCCTAATACCAACAGCTAACTCTTATCAGAAAATCATGAATCTTGCCTATGTGTCAAATTCATTGCTATTTTGAGAAATCACGAATAATGTGAAAAAAAATGTTGGAACTGACCCATATCATCGTCCTCACCACCCCAGCCCCAGTACATATTTGAATAACCATTTACTGTTCGGTAATCATCCATGCTAATTGCCAGCACGCCGCCAACTATTTCCTTATACCATAATCTATAAATGATATTTTTGTTATACCGAAACATAGAGAACTACGCGCATGTTTTGAAGAAGTTATACGTTGTAAGCTTTGATGACAAGTTAAATCAAAACATAAAGAAAAAGCTGTCCATTGTTAATTTCCGATAACTTGAGACATTGTTTTAAAATCATAAGTTTTGCAATCGTTTTAATAAAGTGCAAGTGAAAATATTATGCATCAGTTGGAAAATAAAAAAAACTCTGAAATAAGATTGTTAGAGAATAAATCAGAAACTACCGGACTGTGTAAAAAATAAAAGACTATATTTGAAAACGAAAACATACTGATATCCAAGATTACTGACAAAAGCACCAATATGACGTGGTGTTGGTGGACAACCATAGAAATTACGGTCGTCCTGCGGAAACATATCAACATCGTGAAAAATAACACAGCTAACATTTAGACGTTCAGCCAAGCGGAATGCTGCGTTCATTATTCGGCCTTTGTTAAACAGATCATTACCGTACTGAAAAATCAGCTGATACCAATTACTTGAGCTAATAAACAATAATGTTGTTCACAAATCAAATCACATTAAATAAAGATGGTTGTGATGCAAGTGTTGATTAACTTCTTTATTAATATAGAATATAGTGTACTATGAACTTAGAAAGCTGAGAAATTCCAGAACAATGCTTTCAGGAATATCTTGAATTTCTAAAATCTTAAATACCGGATATGCATTTGTGTTAGCTTTTATTACTTCTCACACCTGTTCTGTTACAATGAATCGAAAATCCAACAGCTGTCTTCTGAGGACTGGAACAAGAAAATCGATAAGACGAGTTAAATGTGTTTGACGATCTCGAAATGGAATTATCACAGCTACCTGAAAGGAAAGGATGTAAGTTCCGAGGAACCCAATAGAAGCAGTACATAAAAAAACAGAGCATATACATCAAACAAAAAACTTCAAATTACTATGAAATTTTCAAATAATTCATACTTAGTCTTCATACAGCATTAAAATTCTTTATATTCAACAAATCACTAAAAAGTGAACCTAATAAGGAAAACCAAAAGCAAGCGCATAAAATACTTTTTACACTTTTAAATCTAGATTTCTCACTTAATTAACTAAAAATCTGAAATCGTCCACCAAAAAATCACTTTATGTTCAGTAATGCAATCTTCTGGTTTCCAATGCCCGCCAGGTCGCAAATGTGGATAATGTTTCTGCACTTCGGCTTCTTTCAAATTTGTTATTAAAAGCACTGCCTGTGGTAACTGTCCAACTGAAACGGTAGTGTATAAAAGCAAAGCACAATCCCAGCTAAATTTCATATTTGAAATAAGAGAAAAAACAGCAGTGAATCTGTGCATGTCTGTTATTACAAGCTTGGAACAATGCTTACAAAATTACATAAAGCGGGAAAATAAATTTGGCAGCCAATTTATCAGTTTTGAATACTCATTTAATGTGTCAGTCATTCTCTGTAACTCACTCAATCTTCGGTTGTCTTTGGGATCTGGACACATCTTTCCCAGATCACTTGAGCTATTTTTTAATGAGCGGTTTTCAAGTTCATCAAATAACGAAATATCATCTGTAAGCTGCTTTTCTTCCATAGTCACAGTTACAGAGGTCGATGTTCCGTTCCGTTGCATATCAATATCTGGTGACCTAAGAAAAAGAATTTTAAAGTGAAAATGAAAAACTGATAACTCATGTATTTCATTCTAATATTCATCCACTTATGTGATCAATAAGAGCTTTTTTTGACATCTTTTCCTACAACTATCAGCTAGTCTTAACGGATATAAAAAAACTAAAAAAAAAAAAATTCCACAGTGCTCTGGAACACATATCACGATAAATCAAAATTGGAAATGATTTCCAGTGCCTCAATCTACATGATAACCAAGTTATCCATATTCAGCTACTTACCTGATTGTTTATGTCCAATTCCTTGCTTAAAATGTATCAATTATGTAACAGGAAAAAAATGAACTAACAATGTCATGAGCAATAAATAGGAGAGGAGCAAACCTTATTCGTTCTAGCACTATTTCATGATCGTTCTGAACAAGCTCAACAACGCTTTCCTCATTTCCTTTGATTTTTTCATTAGGAATAGTTGGTAGGTTTTTGCTGACCATATGTTCAATACTTAAAATGTCACGTGGTTTCGTACTTTTCAACCTGAAATATCATCCGCTGATTTAATACGTTTAATTTACCACAGCATACTTCGCTGGCGAACTTGACATATTAGCACACCTACACACTCACATATTCTTTCATTATATCTATGATATCATACATTTCTGTAGTAAAATGAAATCCCAGAGTCGAAACTGAAGATTTGGGAAACGGACAAACAAGCAAGTATACACATAAAACAGAAACACAAATACAATATATAGATATCAGCATGAAACACATGCACAATCTAACCAGAACTGACATATTAACAATGTTTTTTCCTTTCAGAAACAATGTGATAGCAAACCTTGTTGGAATGACTGATTTACCAATGATCAAATAAGTACAAGTTGCCGCTGCAAGAAGCAATAGTAACTGCCTCATTGATAAATGCAAACATTTTGTCGCCATTCCGTTTAACGATTATTGGTTGCAAATTCGTGAATAATCTGGTATAAGCATAATGTTGTTGATCTGAAATATAAATATTAAAATTACAAAAATCAACCAATAAACAATTAACAAAATATCATGCAAGGCAAAAAGATAACTCTTCTAACCCAACAGGCGAGAAATCTATTTCATAGCTAAAAAATATGCCAGCATTCAAGATTTTTTGGAAGTCTGATACTTTTTTAGAATGTTTAAAAAAATTTCAACAATCAAGAAATGTAAGGAAAGATTGCAAATAAATGAATAGTGATTAAGTAATTTAGTAACTACAACATACAACAAAATATAACATTGGATTGTAAGGTGTAACAATCAATTCTCATACATGCCATAACAATTTCAAATAGTATAAAACATATTCCTTTTTTTATTGATAAATAAATTATCAAATGTACTTTTTACTGTTTTTTGTCTTATGAGAATAAGACTGCCGTTGCACAAACATTTCTTTGAATGGGTTTTCGTTTCCTAATGCAACGACAACAATTACTTGGTTTTTGCTGTGATTGTTACACCTTAAAAATATTTTCCAAAAAAAAATATTTTCCCAAAATATTGAAAAGGAAGAATTTCAGCCATGTGAATTCCTGTGATACTGTATAAACCGTCATTTCTTCGCTACCAGAAAAAAAGTTTTTGTGATATTAGTGTAAACCATAAAAATATATTCATCAAATACGGACAATTAATCGAACATGACATGACGTTCGACGAGTTTTAAACCACACACCATTCGAAAGCAGAGTAAATAATGTTAGCATTTTTCACTATAAATTTGGTCAAACAGCTAATCTTAAACTACAACTTCTCACATTTTGAAATATAACAAACTATACAGTTAATAGCAATATACTATGACTAATAGATTTTTAAAAAACTACTAAACTTGAAAAATGCTTACCATAGCATAGCGTATTCAGAGGATTATCTCTAGATCTATAAAACCACATGAAATTTGCCACCTTACCATCATTTAATACCAAGTCGTAAATTCCCAAAATAAGAGAATATGCTTAAATAATTATTATATTAATAAAACAAATGTGCAGAACTCACCACATTAAGAAAAAATTCGAAACTGAAAGTATCGCAACGTTCAGTTCCTTTAATTATTCACATACGATAACGTAGCAAACAAAGGCTTTCTAATTCAAATTTAGATTCAATTTCAATATCTAAGAAATGAGGGAGGAGAGAGGGGGGGAGCGAAAGAAAAAAAAGCATCAACGAACAACACCTGATTGTAATGCTTTTGTTGCCATCTTTCACATTTTTCCAAGTAACAAACTTAAAAACAAACCAATGTTTGATGTATAAACGTTAACAAATATTAAATAAGCAAGAAAAGTGCATTATCAGTAAAATAATCAACACGTTACGTCAAATAAACGTAATTCATTGAGGGAATTATATAATGCTAATTAATTTCAAGTAAAAATTCCTCCTTAAATTAAAAAAATAAATTTACGGAACATGTAGCATTTAGCCTACTCCCGCCAACCTCACACCTTTCGATATAAAAAAAAGGAATGAGAAATGAAAGATACGGCCGCGGTACGTATAAGTAGGGTGCATTATATCTTGCTTAGGTTAGCAACAGACACAACCTACCTACCTACCTTAATACATTACTTTTACGACAATTTTTCATTTTTACTTTGAAAACTTTTGTAACGTGTAACTTTTAAATTTCATTACTAATTAATAAGATAAAAAAGAGAGAAAGAAATGGAAATGGTTTAATTGGTTAAAAGAATCATTTCATTAAATCATTCTACTCCACTAAAATGTTTCATTGGTTATATTCCATTCTCTCTTCTCTCCCTTCCTCTCTATCCCTCTCTCTCCCTCTCTCTCCTTCTCTCTCTTTCCCCGTACAAATGCAAGAGAAAAAAAAACGATGTGAATATTCCTCCTTCTTGATTAAATGCACCAAAATAAAAGAAATTGATGTTTTAAAACAAACTAACAAAAGAGAAGTATAGACGTTCAGAGATAGAGAGATATGCATTTACATATACATATTGAATAAAGAACACGACAAAGCACATAAAAGCAATACAAATATGTACAATAAATAGAAGAAGTAAAAATTTCATTGAAATTTGTCCCTGAAAATTTAATACATTTTAACCAAAGAAAAAAAGAACACTAATAATTAATTATAAAATGTCAGGTAAGATAAATGGCGAACTTAATTAAAATGGGTTAAATGAAAATGCAATTTCGTTCTAAAAATGTTTACATCTCTCCCTCTCTCCCTCTCTCTCCCTCTCCCTCCCTCTCTCTCTCTCTCTCTCTTTCTCTGTGGGACGTATTGTATTGAATTAATAATGTGTACCACTGGATGACAGCAAATACTGTAAATATTATTTGGGAAATTAATCATTTAATTTTTCTGTGAAATCATTGGAATTTGATATCATTAAAATTGTTGAATTGTTATACAAACAGCTTCCATTCATCATCAGTGATTATTTACATTATTGTATGGAATTTCGAAAATTTAATCTAAAATTTCCATAAAAATTACGAGTGTATGAGATTTTGTGAAGGGAAAACAAAATTTAAAATTATGCAGAAATGAATTTTTGATTATTTGTCAATAAATTTACTGTATTTAAGCGTTCTTTTTTTTTTCTATGACATATTTTTCGTGCTGATGAAATCGAAGGATGAAATTAATGAAATGGGAAATGTTGAAAATTTTGAAGATATGAAATTAGAAGAGAAAGATATGAAATTAGATCAAAGTATTTGCAATTTTCTTTTTTGTTTATTTGTCTATTATTATTACAACACATTAAATGATTATATGTGAAATAGGAAAAAAAAAGGAAAGAAAGAACGAATAAAGAAATTTTAAAAAAAAATTGCAATTATCTAAACAGATATTAGTAATTGTTCAAGGTAAGTTGATTAAGTAAGTTGTAAGTTTTGAACATTTAATCAAGTAAAGTGTAAATAGGGATATTTGATAGAATTGAACCTACAACTACAGTTAGTGATTTTATATTTGATTTCAATTATTTGTTATTATTATTATTAATTAATTAATTAATTAATTAATTAATTATTATCAGAAATAATCATTAAAAAGGATGAAAAACAAAAATGATGAAAATTATTAAATTTCACTACTCTCTCTAATCATTTATTTCTTATATAAATTGTTTATTTTTCAATCTTAGCTAATATTAGCATAATTGAAAATTGCATGGATAAACTATGAAACATCAGAATGAATCAGTGGAATCTCTTTCATCCTTTTCACTTACTCTCACAGTCATTCTCACTCTCACTCTCTCTCTCTCTCTCTCCCTCTCTCTCTCTTGAATTTAGCTATCAGTCGATAGCTATCAATCAACAACAATTTCGTATGTGCGTGTGCGTGCGTGTGTGTGTGTGTGTGTGTGTCTGTGTGTGTGTGTGTGTGTGTCCAAGTTACTGAAAAATATTACAATTCACTTTTGCCTTTTTTTTTGTTAGTAATTTTCCAGCATTTGCTCACTTGCCACTTCTCTAATCTTTTACTTTGTGTTTTTTAACTAACTAACTTAGTTTCTAAGTTTCACTCTCATCTCTCTCTCTCTCTCTATGCATATTATTTGAAATGAAAAATAAGGAAAGATTTCTCTTGGGATGTCTTAATGTGACAAAAGTTTCTTTCTTTAACAATGAATATTTCTATTGTTTCATTAAATTAGTATTACTCTAAAGCGAATCAGTCTATTTTATACGTTTCTTCCGTTAGCGATGTCATTTAGATAGATAGACTGTTTCAGTATGAATAACTCTTTTTTTGTTTTTTCTTTGTTTTTTTAATTAACAAAAAGCCTATAACTCTGTGTATGTGTGTGTGTGTGTGTTTTTTTTTTGTTTCTTTCTTTAAAGTTAAAAAGATTATTTGTTAGCTTTTTTTTTCTTTTCTTTTTTTTTGCATTTCAGATGTTCCATTTGTTTGATTTCGTAAATTGGCGAAATTTTTGAAATGATTTGATAATGTTTTGTGCAGGAAGGTCATCAATGAGTGGCAACGATAACAGACCGCCTCGACTTGATAATTTACTGAAACTGGATGGTTATCTGTGGAATTATCAGAATGAAATTTGTCGTAGATACGGAGTGTTCCTTGATTATTCAAAGAAAATTGATGAGGTGAAACTTTTGTATTTAAATCTTGAAAAATATTAAATTGGTAATGATTATTTCGAATAGTAAAAGGAGAGTTACGAAGATTGTTATCATCCCGAAATATGTTACTATTTTCATTTGATAAATTTATTAAATTTAAATCTGATTTAAATTGTAGTAGAATATTGCATTAATTTCGAAAACAATTTTATGAAATTTTATGCTTTTTTCAATTGATAATGATTGATTGTTGTAGTGTGGTGGATGGGAAGCATTTACAACAGCTTATCTAGAATATGGTGTTGTTGTAATGAGAGATAATTCAATTCGTTGTCTGGAATGGGCACCAGGAGCAGAAGCTTTATCTTTAGTGGGAGATTTCAGTAAGTTTAAAAATTTATTAAATATCTCAAAAAAAACATACAAATTATATTGAGCGGGAGAAAGTTAAGGATTTGAGAGTAATTGACGTCACACTTTTAATGAATATAACTTTTTCTTTTTGCTGCAGACAATTGGAATACTGAATCTCATCCATACAAAAAATTAGAGTATGGCAAATGGGAATTAATTATTCCAACTGATAAAGATGGTAATTGCCCAATTAGACATGGATCGATAATTAAAGTAATTATTAAGAGTTCTTTTAATCTCATTATTAATCTTATTTTAATCTCATTATTAATCTCATTATTAAGAATTTTTGAGATTATTAAGAGTGATGTGTTAGCATTGATTATATTATTCTTTTGCTATGATATTGATAAATAGTGGTACAAATGAGATTAATAAAGTAAGCAATTTGATTGATAATATTTCTTGAAAATTATGTACAATGAATGAAATTATATGAAACTTAAATGGTCATAATCAACAGGGATAACTTTTTTTGCTATATTTTCAGGTTGCAGTGAAAAAGAATGATATGTATCATTTTAAACTATCACCCTGGGCACGTTATGTTACACGACCGAGAGAGACAACAGTTTACCACATGGTAAGCTATTGATTTTTCTACTTTTCTTAAGTAGAGAATATACTAAGGATATGAAAAAAACGTAAAAGTATGCGAAAAAAAATGATGTATCTTTTATGTTATTAGCTTTTTGAATTCTCTAGAAATCGATAAGTAATTAAATTATTTTTTAAGTGAGAAATCTCTGTGAAATTAACTTTTTACTTTGATTAATTTGCTTATTTCGATAACGTGATGGGTTTTTTCACATTTTTTTTGTTTTATAGCCCTTTTATAATCCACCAGAATCGGAACGTTATCATTTCAAATATCCAAGACCATCAAAACCAGTATCATTACGGATCTATGAAGCGCATGTTGGAATATCTAGTTGGGAAGGCAAAATTAATAGTTATAGGAATTTTGCGGATGATGTTATTCCAAGAATCAAGAAACAAGGTATTACTTTCTTTTATGTTCAAATCGAATACTTTCTAAGTATTTTTCAGCTACTGATAATATATAATGTGTTCCAGGTTATAATACAATTCAACTAATGGCCATTATGGAACACGTTTATTACGCTAGTTTCGGCTATCAGGTTACTAGTTTCTTCGCAGTATCAAGGTTTGTTGTATGAACTACCTTTCTAGGAAGTTATATTTTAAAAAGAGAAAGAGAGATTGGATTGGAAAAGAGGAAGCAGGGATTATTACGAATAGATTTGTTGGTACTGTGACTACAAATTTCTCTTCAGAAAAGTGCAAAAATCTTATTAAGTATTTTTTTGTAGTCGTTGCGGGACACCAGAAGATCTGAAATATCTCGTTGATAAGGCACACGAAATGGGTATTATTATCTTGCTTGATGTGGTGCATTCACATGCTTCAAAAAATGTGGAGGATGGTTTGAATGAGTGGGATGGTACTCAGAACAGTTATTTCCATGACAATAACCGTGGATATCATAGCCTTTGGGATTCACGACTTTTCAATTACACACAGAAAGTTTTTATCATTTTAAAAAGTCGTTGTGAAAATTTTTTCTAAATTAGAATCTTGTTAATTGAATTGAAATGAGTAGAATTAATTGAGCAGTAATGAAAGCATAGCTAATTCTGAAATTTGAAGAAGTAAATGAATTTTAGGATCGAAACCCTTCGCTTTCTACTTTCTAACCTTCGTTGGTGGATTGAAGAATACAGCTTCGATGGATTCCGATTTGATGGCGTGACGTCAATGTTATACCATTCTCATGGAATTGGTAAATGAATTTTATGAAAACGTATGAGTTTATTAAAATGCTGAAGTTAAGTTTGTAAGTTTTAGACTCTTTTTACATGTTTTGTTTCAAAAGGCTGTTTAACAAATCATATATTAGTATGATATCGCGTAAAAATTTTGTTATGTTGCTGTTATTTTACAGTCAGTACTTAACTTGTATGTATCATTACGAAGAATTTAAAGGAATGATTTGTATACTTTCGACACGTATAGTTTACAGTATAACAGAGATTATCTGAGCTCTGTATGCAAAAAACAAAACCTTATCGTCTGAGAATTTAGATAACAAGAATCCCAAACATTCTCCAGACATAGTGAAGGTATTTAGTGATTCCTACTGCTTCTTTCCATTATCGTTATCGAATTTCATTTTTTATTGGTAATAAAATACTAAATTTTACATACAGTTCATTTTTTTGATTGTTTGAAAGATCGTGAAAAAAACATGCTAACATGTTAATCATTTGCCTTTAGTGAGTTTTTGTACTCATTATTGACCGTGAAGTTTCTTCTTGTTATAGATTTTAGGTTGTAATTTTTCTTGGAAGTTTTAACTAAAATTTAAATTACCACTTCACTACTAGATTTTACTGTTTAACTGAAAAGAAGATTATAATTTTAGCTGATGCATTGGATGGTGGTTACGATATGTATTTCGGTCCGAATGTTGATACTGATTCACTTGTTTATCTGATGCTTGCGAATTCCTTTCTGCATCGCAAATTTCCCAATATTGTGACGATTGCTGAAGTTAGTTTTTAACCCTGCTCTTCATGGACGCAATTTAATTTTTAAACACGTCAGGTCTGAATTGAAGTGGTAGATGATGTTGTAACAACACCCGTGTTTTGCAAGTAATAATTAATTTACTAGGATAGTCAAATTCCTTCGAATGTTTACAGAACGAGAAAATTTAGACCCTTTGCAGTTTATGTTCTTTTATAAAATCAATAATCACTGCTTGTTTAAATAAATTGATATTACATTCAGATTTTAAAAATCTTTTTATTTCAGGAAGTAAGTGGTATGCCAGCCTTATGTCGACCAGTGGAAGAAGGTGGACAGGGCTTCGATTATCGCCTAGCAATGGCAGCACCGGATTTATGGATTAAACTTCTTAAACATTTCTCAGACGAAAACTGGGATATTTCTAATTTGGTATTTACGTTAGAAAATAGGCGGTAATCATTCTAATGATTCGAATTTGCTTGTTATTTGTTATTCTTTTTTCATTATCCCACAACATTTGCATCTTGTTCTTTTGACAGTGTTAACCAATTTCAGATATGCAGAGAAACACATTGCATACGCCGAATCACACGACCAGGCTCTCGTCGGTGATAAGACGATTGCGTTTTGGTTAATGGATAAAGGTTAACAGTAAATTGAATTATTCGTTGTAAGAGATATCGGAAAAGAAAAAAATTCAGTTTACGGTTCGGGAAAGAAAAATGTACTTTCAAATAACATTTCTTTTAATGATTGATTAGATTTTAGAAATGTACGATTTCATGTCTGATATATCACCATTAACCCCGATAATTGAGCGTGGCATTGCATTGCATAAAATGATTCGACTTATCACATATGGATTAGGTGGCGAAGCATGGTTAAATTTTATTGGTAAGATTTCGTTTTCGAAAATTTAAAAGGCTTACAATAAGAATGTACGTAGAATCACGTGAATGCGATTGTTGATCCGGATGAAAAGATCAAAATAACCAGGATATTGTTTGCGATATATGTATGATGACTTCTTCATTAGTTATTTCATTCAATTAAATGCAAGCATCTAGTAACTGTTAACTTCTAGTAGTGCCAATTAAATGGTTAATAAATATCGAAATTGCGAAAATTGTACGATTCAAAAGGCCACTTAGCTTTAGCTTTTCTTTATTGAGAGTGTTGTTACTTTTTATCTTTTTTTTCTTTATTTTTTTTTGCTTGCTTTTTTGTTAATTGGTTTAGTTCAACTTTCGATAATGCTTCTATCTCTTATTGGTAGGAAGTTGTTAAGTTGCTTCAGCAGGAAAGATGTCTGAACGTCTGGTCTTTTTCTTCCGCCGCTTTGCAACACCTTTTTTTTCATTTGAGAATTTCAAAGATTTCAAATTCTCGATTGAGCTACGGTGAAGTTAAAGCAGTTGCCATTGTTCTTTTGCTCGAAAAAAAATTTTTTTACAAACTTGTAAAATAAAGGAAAATGATAAATTGTGATAGCATTTTTCCTCATTCTCCTCCAAATAATACCATTCAAATATGATTCGTACTTATTCTATCGTTAAAATCATTACTGTTGCCTAATCATTTTTGTGACTTTTTTAATGATTTATAAGCCATTATGGATTATATCTTATGTAATTCTCTCAAAATTTTTTGTGATAATTCCTTCTTTTTTAATTTTTCTCAGTAAAAATAAAAAGTAAATAATGTTTTATAACGTTGTATAATCTATAAAAATACATAACAGCTAAAAATCATTTTGAAATTTAATAATTGTTCCATGCAATCTTCCATAAGTCTTAAGGACTTAAAATTTGGCAGAAGTCAAATTACATTGTTGCAGTTACTATAAAAGTAAGAAGTGGTTACAACGAATGAAATTAAATTTTCTATTCATATGTTACTTCATTTAGTGCTCCTTTTCAGGCAACGAATTTGGCCATCCAGAATGGCTTGATTTTCCACGTGTAGGTAATAATGAATCATTTTGTTATTGCCGAAGGCAGTGGAATTTAGTAGATGACGAGCTTCTTCGATACAAATATTTGAATAATTTTGATCGCGCAATGAACGCATTGGAAGAGAAGCATTTCTTCCTATCACGTGGACCGGTATGACTGCAATAAGAGCTTCATAAAAAGCAACTGATTTATCAAATATAATTGCATTTAACTGAACGATCATGCATGAGTAATCACTTTTATTGAAAGTATCATACATATTTCAGGCGTACACTTCGTGGAAACATCAAAATGATAAAGTAATAGCATTCGAACGTGCTGGTCTGTTGTTTATTTTCAATTTCCACACGTGTAAGAGTTTCTCGGATTATAAAATTGGTATCGAAATAGCGGGAGAGTAAGTTTTAATGTTGTATAATTTTCGTTCTTCCCTCCGTTGTTCACATTTAAGGAAAAATGGTTGAATGAGAGGAAGCTTATCCGAGTTATCATTCGAAGCATTTTGAATTATATGGAGTTTGACCGCTACAAAGTAGAGGATTAAAAATAATAACGTGTTAGTAATAAGAGTTTGTAAATTTTCTAGTTTTTTTTATCGAAAAAATTGAAATTTATGTAAAATAATGTATAATAAATGAAATATTTTAAGGTATGCATTAGCATTGAGTACTGATGACACTGAATTTGGTGGTTTTAATCGACTGGACAAAAATCAGCGTTACTTTACCTTTCCGGAAGGTTATGCTGGTCGACGCAATCATCTTTGTGTATATATTCCGTGTCGTGTTGCTATTGTCTTGGAAAAAGTAGGCGAAAAGCCTATCTCCTGATTCTTTTTCATTTTTTCCTCAGATAGCAGTAGTTCAAGAAGAATTTGAAGGTTGCATATGCAACTTTCACTTATTATTTTTTGTTAATTCTTTAAAGTATCTATTCCAGCTTTATCGATATTGTTGCATTTTACTACTTCAGTGTAGGAAGATCAAGAATTAGAGTACGAGCTTCTAGATACACTTGTATTGTTAGTTTAATTTAGTCAGGTGTTTATTTATCTTCATTACGCAGCTCTTACTAATCATTATCTTACTTTGATTACTTTTTCAATGATTTGTTAAGGTAGTATTGCTTGAAATCTGTTAATAGACAACCGTCATCGTTGTAATTTTTGTATTGCTTTTGTGAGACAACCATAAAATTAGTTTGAGAATTGTTGAAACAAAAATTCACTAATTAAATTAACTTTTGTGATTATAATGCGATGGCTCGTTTATTTATAAAATTGCATTACTTCTTCTTACCTCGAGAGAAACTAATTGAATTGTGTTTTCCATCCTTAAAATTATACGCCTGCTATATTTCTATTATCTTTTGCCGACGTCGTATCGCAATACGATTTTTCCGTATGAAATTTGAATTTCTAACTTCTTCGATTAATCATCTTGGCTTAGGTGCTTCTTTTGTTTACAAATAAATTGAGTTAAAAGAGATATTTTTTGCCAGATTATGGACATGATATACTTGGATTTAAGCACTTAGCACGACATAAGCTGTAAACGTTGTACACGGGATATTTTGTTTGCAACTATCGGAAATTAGGCATTTTAATCTTTGATATAATGTCCAATAAGAATTTCACTTTAATTTGTACATTATGAGACCAATAGTGGTAGACGCACGTGAAAGCTTAATTGACAGGACCGTAACACTGTAGGAAAAGTGTCAAATAGTTGCTATAAGCTTTGTGTCTTGCTTTCGATAAGTTCTGCAGATTGTCTTTGCAGGTCTCACCCATCTTATCAATATCATATCTGGAAGAAGATCAATTCGTTTATCACTGTGAAGTAACATGAATGAAAATTCACTTGATAAAAAACAGAACATTCTTAAGAAATTGTTTGAAAGAAATAAAACAAACATATTTGCAAAAAAAAAATTAAGAATGGTTTTTTTCTCTTACTTAAATGAATAATTTTTTATAAATTCTTGAAGCTAATGGAATTGATCCTTTTTGTTTGATCGGTTAATTTTTGTGAGAGACGTAAAATTTAATTAATATTTTAAAAGTATCATCATACTATCTCTGTTGCATTAAGCTGTTACTCATCGCCAAATGTAAAGTATAACTAGAAGGATTTGAGAATTTGGAATCGGACAAAATATGAGATGAAATTGATGTTAAAGGAAACGTCTTGGTTTTTTTGGCTGTGAACTAATTAATAAAATTAAATTGAATGGAAATTTCTGTAGAACGATTAGTAAGAGTATGGAAATTTAGTTTTCAATTCAAATTAATATTGATAAAGGGATGAGCGTTTATGTAGGAAGAAAATAACGTCTTATTTCATACTCAAATAATTTATCCAAAAAGTTACTGGAGAAAATAGTGCTCGTCGAATTTCTAGAAATAATTTTAAGATTAAAATTTGACACGAATGGTAATGCAAAACTAACATGACGTCAGGTTTACACGTTTCAGCAAATTTTTCAAGCAAACGAGTCTTTTCTCCTTCACTGCTTTTCAAACATTCACCTCTTTTGAAACGTCCGAAACTCTTGGAGTGATCATTCTCATCTTTCTGCAAAACAGAGAGAGAACAAATTTAATTTTGAGAAATATCACTAATCAGCAAACTTCCTTAAGTGTAAATTTAGAAATAGACTTTACGATCTTCTTTCTCATTTTAAATTTGAGAAAAATTAATTCTTCATATTTACTTGATAATTTCTGGCATCGTTAAAATCACGCACATGACGTTTCATTCGACTTGCATGATGACGATATTGAAGATTATGATTATAATTAAGATTATTATCATAATATTGTCGTAATGTGTAATGGCGCTTCTTACGTTTTCCTTCTTTGCAGGAATTCCATTTCTTCAAAAAAAAAAACGATAAAAAAAAATGTGAAAAGAAAAATTATAAACTTTTTTTTTGTGTTTCTTCTTTTAATTTAATTATAACTTCTTTTAATTCTTTTAATCATATATGTTTGAGAAGAAAATTCTTCATCTTCTAAATTAGTTTAATTTAATTAAACTTTTTCTTTTTTGCTACTAACCGTAAAGTATTCCTCGTTAATTTGCTCAAAATTATTCCACGCAATATCCACAGCTGTACGGTTATCACATCTCTCCAACTGCTCCTTATTTTCAAGACATTTTAAATTAATCTGTCGTAAACGTTTCTCAATTGCTCGTCTTGTTGTTATATCATTACATTTCTTTAAAATAAAGAAAAAAAACAAAAAATGGAACAAATAATATTTGAATTTGAATAGTATTGAAAATTTGAAATAGTATTGAAAATATTGAAAAAACAATATTTGAATAATATTGAAATTTTAAATAATATTTGGTAAATTAATTCAATAGAATATTTCATATATTATTTAAATTAATAAAATTATTGCATTAAGAATTAAAGTAAGCTGAAATTTGCATTTGTGACAAAAACTGAAGAACATCATAGTAAAGTAAAAATTTTGAACTAACTAAATTAATGTAACTTAGCTTCAGCAGAAGAGCATCTTACTTCTTCTTTCTCTTAATTGTGTTTAATTTGAGAAAAGAAAAAGCTTGAAAATACTTGACTACAAAATAATGAAATGCTAAATAGAAGTATAAATGATAATAATCTTATTTAAAAAAATTAAATTATTCAAAAATTTTAACTAATTATTTTAAACTGAATTATTTCTCAAATATAAAATAGCAATTACCAACAACTTAATATAATAATAATAATAATAATTAATAATAATAATAATAATAATAATAATTATTATTATTATTATTATTATTATTATTAATTATTATTATTATTATTATTATTATTATTAATTATTATTATTATTATTATTATTAATTATTATTATTATTATT